>JAWWEN010000009.1:10155022-10213624 GCA_035582955.1 Sycophila texana
CCCCCCCCGCGACCGAGGTTATTAAGGCTCCGTCCACAATGCGGATTTCGCGGTACGCCTTTATGAACCTCTTGTAATGCCGCAAGTGCGATTTAATTTTCCGGCTGTACTCTCGTCGGGATGCGCGCGGCTAATCGCGAATGTTTATTATTCTCCGGAACGGCGCTCGCCGCTCGGACACTTTATTTATACTTTAACGGAATAAAGGAAAAAGCCCTTGTAAGTGACGCTGCTTGCGCTCGTTGCCGCGTAATGGGATTCATCGATTCTTCGCCGCTGAAGGACATTTAATTCTGCGAGCACACAAATTTCCGGCTATAAAAAGTTTCATCTATATGAATGAAGCTTCAGAGGCGATCCGATTCGCTCAGCGCGAGATGTAATAAATATTTCTGTTAGCGGCAACGCTGCGACTGCGGTTCCGAGAGGAAGGACAAGATAGAATCCCCCGGTGATCGATACTCGGCTTTCCTCCTTTTTTTTTTTTAACGAGTCTCCCTACCCCTCCGGTTTTCGTACCTTTTTCCCCCGCTTATTTTCATCCGCGCCTCCGATTTCTCCCTGACGTGTAATATAAAGTCACCGTTACGTAAAAGCGCTTTTGAGTCTTTTCCTCGCGAGTGAATTGGTACAAATTCGATTTAAATGCCTCGACACGAAAGTTATTCTGCGTCGTGTATTATCGTGAAAAAGTTTACAATGGTGGCAATGGTTGCCTCAAATTTTTATCCCCCGCACTGGTCGATAATTCCAGATTAAAATCCACAACGCGCGGATAGGATTAAAAAGGCACGAGACAAAAGTCGATGGCTGCATAGTTCCTGCGCTTATCTATAGCCTTCGACGGCTATTCAAGAAAGTGGAAAAGCATTCGAATGAGCACCGCACTCGCCATGAGTCAGCACTGGCGAAGACGGAGAGATTGCTTTTCAGCATACTTTTCCACGGCATTGATTCGCTGAATAGAAATAATCATCGTCTCTCGAGAAGACGAGTTCTCTTAAACGGGAGTACACCTTCGACTCTCCGATCTGCGAAGCACATCGCGCCATGTTCGATTCGCCCGAGTCCAGAGCGAAAAGTCGATCTTCCCCCGTGTATCGTGGTCCATGAGACGAGGGCACAGCATCTCGAGAGTGATCGAGGCCCTTTCGAGGATAACGATCGACACAGTTTCTTCTCGCAGCCTCATATATGTATTCGCGCGTATTAAAAAGTTCCTCCCGCCGCCTTTATGGGTCGTATTTTTCCTCTCCCCGGTGCGTGCGTCGTGACTGTAATCGCAAAACGGCGCGTGCGCCCGCCGCGCTCGTTAGTCCGCGTCGTGCTTTGTGCATCGGGCACGACCCGATGTAATCCGGGGATCCGCTGACTTTGCACCGCGATCGACTCGCCGAATCTCTGAGCAGTATCTCATCGAGCCCGGGGCCATATATTTCAATCACGTGCGAGTGTCGCGTCCCTCGATCCCCGAAGCGTGCTTCGCGCGAATCGAAATTTCGAAAATCCGATTTCGACAGTTTTAATTTATATTTGCGCGACTCTCAAAGAGCGATTTTCGAAGCATTCGTCTCGGAAATATAAAAAAAAAAAAAATATTTTCCTTCGTTTTTATTTAAAGAAGCGCGAGGGTCGCGACAAGAGGCACTCGAGGTGACATAAGGCAGGCCGGTGTAACGAGAGAAGAGATGAGCGAGAAGAAGCGGCGCGGTGTGACTGACCTAGACTCGTCAATCAACTTCTCTCGGGGCTTCCCGGAATGCGCGGGATTCCCCGTATGCCTTCTCAAGGACTAGATTTCCTTGCGTGCCGCGGCGACCGTGGCTCTTGCGCCGCACAGCGTGCCATATGCTCTCGGAAAACGCGAGGCGAGGAGAGCCGCCGGGAGAGGAGAAGGATGACTCTGCTGCGGCAGGAAGTGGTGCAGCTGAGGGCTTGCGGCCAGCTGTTCGGCGCAAGCAGCTCGAGGCCCCCAAAAGGCCCCTCCGCCGGAGCCAGCGGCTCGTGAGAAAAGCATCGGACGCAGCGTAGGCGGAGGTATACACCCGCAGGTGAGGGAATAGCCTGCACCGCGAGGGAGAAGAAAAAAAAGGGAGTCCCTGACTCGGAATGATTCGATAGATTCTCCGGGCTTTGTGCTCCGCATATCGCTCGAAAGAGAGCTTGGCCTCGCGTTCCCTTCGCGAAAAGCGAGCACCTCCCCCGACTCCTTCTGGGACCTGGCAACAGCTCATTAGCGGCTCGCTCGGCTATTTTCGTGCGCTCGCGTTACGACATAAATTTGGAGATTCTCGAGTTCTGTCGCGAGAAGCTGCATGAACCCGAGGGACGCGCGCTCGCTGAGATAAATCGCGAAAAATCGCAAAGCGTATTTGCCGAAAGGCGAGGCCTGCGTGCGAGAGCACGTCAAACTGAGCGATGGGCCGCAGCGCTACTTTACTTGTTTACTTAAGTAAACGCGGCGTATGTCTTCTCCTTCGAGGAGGCACGTCCTTTTATTCTGCAGCGCGCAGGGCGTAATCCGGCTCTCAGGATGTGAGGCCGTAAGTCACCGTCGAGGCACTCTCCTCGCCTCCTCGTCGTTTCTTTTGCATACTTACAAATCGCCCGGGTAGTGGGGCGAGCCGGAGAGCGAGATTTTCGCTTCGCATATATGCAGCCCTGCGCCCGACGGACACCTGTTGGATATGACCGTAGACGCGCCGCAAGGAGCTTCGCAGAGATGCTAATACCGCCTTTACGCGAGGGCACGTCCGAGCGACGAGGGGAGACGTATATATACAGCACTCGCACCGAGGCCGGAGCGACAGTCCCTTCAAGAGTTGCGCCACCCGCGAGCATTTCTCTCATCTGCATTTTCAATTATTCCGTGATTAACCTTGTAATTAATGGCTCAAGTGACGGCGTTGCCTTTAAAAAATTAAGACTCCTTCTTTTACACAATTCATTATGCTCCATTAAAGCATTTATTCTCGTACACTTCGTTAATCCGAGTAAAAAAAGATTTAATTAATAATTTCTAAAAGTTATTTATACTTTAATTACATTAAAAAAAATGGCGTCAGAATAAATTTATTTGATGATTGTATAGTACCTACTTTTCTTGTTTTATACTCAATTTCGACTTGCTATGAGAGAAATAAAATAAAAAAAGAATTGTATTAACCAGGCCAATTGACTTTTCCTCAGTATTATTTGCCGAAGTAAGTGGACTCCATTCGCTGGCGTGGCTCCTCGAGATCTCACGAGAGGGGAGCCGAGACGCAAGGCGGCAGGAGTCATTCCCCAACCCAATAGAGAATCAAGCCATCGAGCGAGACGACGACTCGTTTCGTTCGAATGTTCCCGTCCTTCGGCGAGTGGCGAGGGGATTGGAGCGCCGCGCCAAGAGAGCGACGACATTCGGAAGTGCGCCGACGTCCTTCCCATCGATGAGGCCCGCGCGTCCCGGCGGCGCGTCGACACGCCGCTGCAGGCGCTTCCTCCTATACCTGCGCTGCCATTGGGCGCAGCTGTCGCGGAGAGCAAAGGACAGGCACCTCCGCCAGCGGATAAAAGAGGCGCGGACCGAGGCGGCACAATCCGCACAATGAGGGGCGAGCGACACGCACACCCGCACCTTCAACTTTTCAGCCCGCAGGTCCGCGCAGCTGCCGACCAGCCTCACCTCCGCAGGTCCGGGGCGGTGCACCTTGCGCTGGGATTTTTGCGCGAGTCGCGCCTTAAATTTTAGCGACTTTACTGCGCGCTGTGACACCTTTATGGCTCGTCAATTGGAGGTGACGTGCTCGCTTCGATGCGGAGTAAACAATTCGCGGATCTTTTTTTCTCTCTCTGTCGGGCATTCGGGCCCTTGCGAAATTGCCGGGGCAACGCGGGACGCGCGATAATTGAACGAGCGTTATTTATCGCTCGGCAAGGGCTTGAGCTTTGATTTCTGAATTTTTTACGGTGCTACCGAGAAATCTGTACCACTGAGAATTTTATGGAGGCTACTCGTGTACCCCGGACAAAAGTGTACGATTCCGCGCTCCAACTGCCGCGAGATTGTCCTTTCAAGAACATTAAACGCTTATTTATACTCCGCAAATAAAAATTTAACAAATTTTAAGCCCGATAAAGAAATGATATTTTCGATAATAAAAATGATCGAAAGCACGACGATGAAAGGATATTCAACGGCTGCAGCCTGTATATAACTATCGAATACCCTGTCGATGGGGTTCTCGCCATTTTCGCCGGGCCGAACAATCGCGGCCATTCCCCGTGCGCAATCGACGAAAAAGCCCTTATCGAGCGACTGGTAGATATAAATGACGGCGGGATCGGGACGGCGTCGTGTCGCTCCAGCCGGCCGAAACGGCCGATCGCGCAAAACCGAACGGGGGCATCGTGGGAAATCGCCGCGCGCGCGCGCGCGCGCGCCGAGCCCCTAATCCCCGCGCTATAATACACGAGGCGCAGGAACGTGTCGCCGGGCATTAGCGCGGCCTTCGTGGTAACGCGATACGTCCGCCCACAGGGCCGGTAGCCGTACCGGGCGTGTGTGTATATTCGCGCGCGTCCCAGTGGCAGAGCCCCGACGTCGCCGACTTCGAGGACGAGTGCGCGCCGGGAGTGAGCGAGAGAGAGAGAGGATAGACGTTTTTCTCGCGCGGCGGCCTCGGCGGAGAGCGGACGTTCGCCCGCCGCGGTGAACGTTCGTTGAACTTGGCGCAGGCGCGAGCCCGAAAGTGTCAGAAGAGCCAAGTCGAGCCGGCCGATCCTCTCGCTCTTCCTCTGCCGCGAGCTCCTCGCTCCGTCTTTCGCGCCGGTTCAAGGCGATCGCCTTCGTATATATAACACGCTGCAAGAGAGCGAAGCGCCTGCCGCCGGCCTCTTCGACTTCTTCCTCCTCTCTTCTTGCTCTCGGACAATCGTAAAGCTCGCTTCCATCTCTGTCTCTCTCCCTTTTCTTGTCCGACTGTAAATCGGCTCTTTTACTTTTCGCTGCTTTATTATACTTTCTTTTACCAGGTGTTCCGCTTTTTCGCCACGTATTTATTTTCTGGATCATCGGGCTTTCTTCGAATGTTACATTATTTAACGAGCCCCGTGGGATTTCAGCTATTTTTACAGTTCACCTCGGATTTTTTTTTTGTATACGCGCCGTGGCTCGGTGAATATGCGTTCGGGACTTTGCAGTGGAGAAGGAAGGAATAAAAAATGAGGGAGTCGGTGAAGGGCGATCATATGGTTCGATAATTTAAATTGGCGACAGACATTGAACGGGTTTATTTAGAGCGATGCTTTACATCACCAAACAAATATCTGACAATTAAAGTCCATTTTTAAAAAACTCGCCTTTGCGTAACGGGATATTTTTGGTGAAAAATGATGCAATCAAGGCTACATTTACGCTATACCACGGCCAAGTATCTCTCATTTTTAAGAGCTTATCCGCAACCTTAATTTTTCGAAGGGCCACTTGCTGCACGCAACACGCCTGGAAATAATTTCTTTTAAAACGGCGATTTATTTATCGACGATTTAGCGTCATTTAATTTGTACACTTTATGAAACGGGAGTCACGAGACACGCGCGTGGATTCCCTCTTAAAATAAAGCAATAAGCGGCTAAATAAAATCGTGGGATGCGTGTAAGTACCCGAGAGCGAGCATAAACCCATTACCCGCGAATTTAAATGACGCGAATGATTTACGATACTCGCGGCTCTGGTACTAATTAAGCCAATAAAATAATTAAAATAAACACCTCGGCTATCAGAATCATCGCTATCAATGTCGAACCGCAAGAGCCGCTAAATCAGCGCCTCGCCGAAGTTTGCGCTCTTTCAAACTTCACAGCCGTCAGATCCGCAATTATCCACATCGAAATTACAAACGCGCGCGAAACGAGAGAACAAAAAAAAAAAAAGAAAAAAAAATAATCATCACGAGATCAAACGGGCGTTTCATCGCTCAGTCGGGAGAGGAGCAGACGGACACCTCGGCGTGCTGTGCGGCCCGTTAAAAGCGCACACGCGCACATTCGCCGCCGCGGCGAAATGGCCGCGTGGCCTTTCTAAACGCTCGTATGCGCCCGCTACTTTGCGCCGTGAGATAACTGACATTTCAATCCGGTAGAAGTGAACGTAAGTTCTTAGAATGTACGAAAGTCGATCGGCTCGCGTGAAAGTTCGTCGAACCGGCGTGTCGGGCTCGCCGCCGGCGGCGCGAGCCTTTTAAAAACGCGCTCCGAAAACGCGCCGGAGGACTTTCCATCGCATGCGGGACACACCGCGACACAAGGATGCTGCCGCCTTCACCGAATAGTGGTGGGATCGTCGGATCGCTTATAAAAAATCGATTAGGTCGACGCTTGATTTACGGCCGCCATGTGAAAATGTAGCGATTAGCGCACTCGAGAGAGGGGGAGGGGAAAAAAAAAGATCGACGTTTTTCCGAGCGAGCGCGATTGTTGTCGCGGAGGCACGCTCGTAAATCGTAAGCGCTAGTCGCAATGAAACGGCGAGAGCCATCCCCGATCATCGGCTTTTAATTTACACCGCGGGATAATAGAACGCGCAGGGGAAACAATGTGTGCGCCTCGCGGGTAGCGCTGATCTCTTCGACTTCGGTAGCCTCTAATTTATACGCGGCCTTTAATAAAATTCAAAGATTTATGCAGAAAATCAGCGAGCGCTGAGTCATCCACCTGCTCCTTAAAATTATGCTCGCGTCGAGCGGAGTCTGTAATACCGAGGGGATCGCGCGAGGATAAACACACGGCTCGACGGCGGCTGCCTTACTCGATTTACCGAGATCTCCGCGCTCTCGGTGCTTTACAATGCTGTCGATTGATAGCGAGCCCCGCGGGGTTATAAGTCCCGGTTGCAATAACAAACTTTTAAAGCGCGAGCGCGGAATAAAACGCGCGCTGGAAATTATAGATATAGAAAAGCGTGGCCGAGCGCGGATCTGGAAGATGTATCTGCTCTCGCGGACTGGAGAATTTATTCCGCCGATGCCTGTTATTTTCTGCGGGACACTCGCTCGCCGACCGCCTCGATTTGAGAAAAAGCGACGCAAAGATGGATTACCGGGAGTGCACGAAACGTGTCTCATTTGTAGGTCGACTAATTGCTTCACTGCTTCGGCGAAGTGCCTCTCTCCCTCTTCCATCGGCGCGGCATTCTTTTATGCGCCGCTCTCGGGGCTTTTGCGAGCTGATCGCTTTGACGCGCGTTTACGCGAATAAAATTACCGCCTTCGCCCCTTTCGAACAAAAAAGCTCATCGATACATCAAAGATTTGTCGTACTGATTATACCGAACTTGTGCAGGCTCGTTAAATTTCGCCGTAAGAATGTCCACCGTGAAGGAGGAGGATGACTCTCTGGATACTTTGAACGACAAGAAAAGCAACCCGCGAGAAAGGAACACACGGTGGAGCGCCTCCAGAATTCGGCGATATTATACCCGCATGTCGAAGGAAAGTCCGCGGCGAGAGGAGAGCGAGCGGACGCCCGTCTCTTCCGCGTTAGTGCAGCGTTCTCCTCCGTGTATCCCGCGCCGAAAGGGAGAACGCGTCCCCGATCCACCAGCGCGCACTTGCCGGCCGAGAGGAACCAGCCCGCGCGCATAAATCACGCCGAGGAATTTCGCGCGTCGTCGTAAATTTCGAAATCTTTTCATTTGCAAAAATCCCGGCGGTCGCGCCCGGGCCCGGGGACGCCCGAGGATGGGGCGCAGGGACGCGAGTATAATTACGGCTGCGCCTCCTCTTTCCCGCGAGGGCCTCTCTCGTATCGCTCTTAAATCAGTCGCGCGTTTTCACATTTAACGTCCTCGTAAATTGGAAATCTTTTCATTCACGAAACTGCCCTCGAGCAGCTTTTTGCCGCGGCGGGAGGCGCGAGCACCCGCGCGAGAGCGGCCCGGCAGAGAGACCCGGCACAATCGAAAAGTGAAAGGTTTCGCCGCGCGCCGATTTCCTTAATTTATCGCGGTGACTTTAACGGTCCAGTAATTAAATCTTACCTGCAGCGGGCGCCGTTTCTCATTTTACATTGTACCCGAGCGCTCGAGAACTTTATTGCCGAATTCTCAGATATGTGCGACCCGATGGACCTGCTGATCGACCACTGTGACATTATGGGGTTTGACATTTTCGGCGGCGTAAGATCTCGGACATCGAATCCCGATGTATACGCAAAAAAAAGTTGCACGATTGAGGAGGAGAAGTTTGGCCTGATCCGGTGCAGTTCGGAATGTGGGGTTCGCCGTGACTTCTCGGGATGTGAAAAACTACGGCGAGCAGTGTGCCAGGCTGCGGCGTTAATTTTTCGCCTTCGTCTTATTGCGCGCGGCGTATACAGCGAAACCGGGCGGAGAGCGAATTCCCGTTCGCTCTTTTGTCCGGAAGTTTATGGTACTTTTGTTCTGAAAAATATTACGTATTCTCCGGCTGCGGCGGCGCTTTTTTTCTTGCGCCTCCCGCGGCTTTTCTCGCTCCTCCTTTTTCTTTTCCCTCTCTCGGCGGCTTTTTTTTTTCAAGAAAGTCGGGCGAAAGTCACCCGACCTTTTTGCGCGAGACACTTTAAAGGCTTCGGTGAGACGGCGAAATTGAAGTGCTGCGGCTATACTCGCTGCGGCACTTTGTTATACGACCCTAAAGAATAATAAAGGAGAAATTTATTCCGAGGACGGGCAGCGCAAACAGCTCGCAAGTGTGGTGGAAATTGAAATTTAATTGAGCCGCGGAGTTATATGACGCCGGGAAAATTTAAATAAAAATCGTCCTTTATTAACCCATCGGGATACTTCATTTGTGCAAACGTTAAACTGGTAAACAAGTCAGGAGGAAAAAGAAATTTTTCTCACGAACGCCCTCAGCTTGCATTTTTTTTTTTTTTTTTTTTTTTTTAAATCGCATTTAAATCCTGAATTACGTTCGTGCGACAGAGCGCCGAACGAGATGACAAATTTAAACATTTATATAAACTCAAGTAAAAAAAAAGTAATTGTACAGCGGTTATTTCATGAAAAAAGTTCGAGGAGCCTGGCACAGCGACTGGCCGGGGCATTAACTCATACGTAAGGTCGAAGCGAATCGTAAGCTTTACAAATCGACGTTGAGAATAGAACCGGATTGCAAAAGGACGACGCGCCGATGGGTATCCGTAGGGGAGAGAGGGGGTGAAGGGAGGGAAAAGCGCGCAGCCCGAGGAAGGGATAAATTTGGAATCGTCGCTGATGGGTGGCAAGGGGAGTCGAGCTAGCTCGCCTCGAGGACGTTGACCCGCATTTATACGAACACCTCATCCGAGAGCGGCACGCGACGTTTCTATATCTTCGCTCCGATCCGCTGCGTACCCCCATCTTCACTCGATCTCCGCATTATTTTGGTACGCGTAAGCCTGTCACGCGTTTGATATCGAGATTCTGTCGTTTTGTAAAAACCGTGTACTCGGCCGTCCGCTGATTCGCTAATTCGTCCGGCGACATAAACACGAGTGCGCCGCGAGTGACAAATTGCCGAGTCCGCGAGTAAGTTTATGGAAAAGCGCTCGATTAAAGATAAATACGGGTCTGTGCTCGCGAAGTGGTAAATACGGCGGCATCGGCCGTCCACACCCCGACGCCTGGCGTCTATTAATTTCAGCGGCGTTTACGTCGGAAAATTTATTGGAAAAGTAGCACGTGCGTTCTGTAACGTGAGAAATAGCCGATGTGCAACTGCCGCGCGCGTTTGCTCTTCGCCGCCGTTTTCACGGGAACACGGATGGTAATATACGTTTGACGAGATAAAGCTTTATTTTACGTCGCCACGGGAGAAAAAAATAACCCGATAAATAACTGAAATAATTGTCATTTTTATCATTGCGATAAATAACTGTAGGACGACTGCTCGACTTTTTTTTTCAGGAAAGCAAATAAATATTATCGCGCGCTTTTCGAACAGCTTCACCGAGTATATTTTAAACACAGAAAACAAAAAAATGTGTGTGTAAAAACGTAATTTTGTCTTTCAGCTTATAAATAAACCAACGCAGAATAAAAGGACGAGAAAGAAAGTTTAATAATAAATGTCGATATATTGCGGACGACGTCAGGTAGACGTTACTGCTGGTACACAGCTTGCACTTGCAATCCGGGGCCTTGAGAGCACGGTGCTTTCTCTCTCGCATCCTCCGGCGAAGCTCATGGCTTCCCGGGAGGAAAGAGCGGGTGTATGTGCATCCATTGTTTGCGACGATCGTGCAGTAGATGGGAAGCTGGATAATCGACCGAGCGCTGCGACCGTATACGTGAGACTCGCGCGAGCGGTCGTTTCAAGGCAACTTTTCGCCGAACGGACTGCCTCCTCCAGTCCTCCGCGAAACGCACGAGAAAATCGTCAAGTCAAATTCAGCCTCTCTCTCTCCACGGCGCTCCAAGCAGAACTGGCTATTTAACCTCCGGGGAAAAAAAAATGATCGACCGGAGAAAATTTTAAGCAGTCACGTAGTGTCTTAAGCGCCAAGATCCGGTGGTCAGACGCTATCCCGTGGCGACTCGCTGCTTCCAACGGTGGCCAATCCCCGCTCGGCCCACGCGCTAAATAAATTATCCGCGCGTTAAATAAACGAGCGCGCGAGAGGGTTCGACTCGCGCGGATCAAAGCGAAATTGCGCTGCGGCGGGCGCACACGCGATCCTTGAAAGAGCCGAGCGCGCTAGCGCGCGCCGATTGCCGTTTTCAGGGAGAAAGGGAATAGAGTTGTTCGGCCTGATATCTCGGTGAGCTTGCGTATGGCGCGCGCGTGCACCAGGGGCAAATCGCTCAAAACCTCGTTGCGCAATCGCCGGTGTCTTTGCATTTTTTTCCCTCTCCCTATCGGCGTCTCTCTCGGGGCTGGAGCACATCCGAGTGTGCGCCCGCGGTCTCTCCTTATCTCACCTCAAAAGAATGCCGTCGCGAGCTAATCGAATAAGCGCGATTACACGACTCCGAATGAGTCAAGTCGGCGCGCACGCGTTCCCTTTGCGACGTAATTGACGCTGTCAACGAGCGGTGATAGGCAGGCAAGCGTGCACCACTCTCCTAAGGAGACACATAAGGCCGAGGCGACATACCGCCGTTCGTTTGTTTCCACTCGCTCGGGATCCGAGTGCCGGTCTGAAAGTAGTCGACGCGAGGAGGAAAAATTCGAGTGTCGCCATCCGGGGGGGGGGGGGGGTAAGGTAAGAATTCTGAATGTCCGGATGAAGCCGATAAAAGTTATCAGACTTTGAGACCTACTTTTTTACACTACCACTCGAATAGGTCGAAAACAAAAAATTGCGTTCGTATAAATATTATGGCGTTTTGGAATTGAAAACAAAATTAATCGCGATAGTAAATCCTGATTTTAAAAGATCAAATCTGAACATTAAAATATACCTACGCCACTAATCGAACCACATTTCAAATTAAAAACCTTGAATACTTATGATTTCAATAAAAAAGAATTCTATTCCATTCTTGTTTTTGATAAAAAAAAAAAAAAAACAAACAAGAATTAAATTTTTTTTTTGCTTCGGGCAGAGGTATAGCGGGTTCCTCGTTCGATTTCCGCAAGCGCCGCGCAAAAGAAGCGAGGGAGAAAGGCGCGGGGGCGGCTCTTGATGTCGAGGGAGAGACGAGGTAAATTATGCGCGCTCTCGAGAGCAGCGCGAGGCAAGTCGCCGGGTCCCGCGACCCTCGACCGGAGAAGAGTCGTGATAGTGACGACTGCTCCAGGGTGCTGCCTCGCTGTACTCCAGCCAAGATCGTGTCAAGGGGTCTTTACGGGGCCTAGCGGCGCGCTCTGGCTCCTCTCCTCGTGGGCTCGTTATATGCGCGCGGCCCGCTCGTCCCGGAACGGGAACCGACAGAATTTCACTCGATCGAGTCATCCCTCCGCTCGGAACTCGCCGTTAATTAAGATTGATAAAGCCGACCGGGCCCCTTATCGCTCCTCCATTCCACGACCTCCGGCGAAAAAAAGTGGGACGACGCCTCGGTCGATCGAACGGAATACGAAAATCCTCGGTTGCGCAAAGCCGAGGCGTGAGAAACGTTTCGATGGGCGCATCCTCGCCGCCGGTAAGGAGTGCGTCGCGTCCTCGTCGCGGGTATCCAGTTGCGGTGCGATCACAATGGGTCGCGGAAAATCGAGAGGGGGAGCGGGAGGAAACGGCGTATCTATGACCGGTCACGTACGCGTCGACGTAACCTGACGCCGCTCCGGGCACGTACGCGGCGCGTTTTACCAATTTTTTTTTCCCCAATCGTTTGTTTCCTACCACGACACAAAGCCGCGCGCACACTTTCTACGGCTTCGGGCGAGCGTGGCCGTCGCAACCTTTCTCTTTCGAAGCGAACTGGAATACTGCTCGGGTGCGGGAACACTCGGACCGAGGAAAATATTAATTGCGCTCTCGCATGGCCAAGAAAAACAAAAGGCTGGAAAAACTCGTGCGAGCGGCGGCCTTTCTTTCTCCGAGCACGGAGGTGAGCGAGCACCTCGCGGGGAGGATGATCCGCGGCGCTTTTTTTTTTGAGTGCACGCACCTCGCGAGCGAGCGACCCTTGCGAAAGCCGCGAGTCGCTGAGAGAGAATCGCTTTCGAGATGCGCTGCGTACACAAAGTGTGCGCTCGAGAGGTAAAAGTCTTAGAGATGAGAGAAAAAAAGGGAGCGGAGGAATAATGGGGAGCACAGAGACCGGGCATCCCATCGGTGCAGCCGCGCAAGAGGCGTCGAGACTTTTTTACGTAACGAGACCGACTGTTTGGTGGAGAGAAAAAAAATATCGCTCAATGCTATACGTACATTTTCGCACGGTGAATGCGAATGGTTTCTTTTGAATTGCACTGCGAAAAAATTTATATAATGAAGCATGCGCGAACGCCTCAAGTCACGTTAAGTCCCTTATAAAGGTTTAGGAATCTTCTTTTTTTATTTAATTTTTAGAGGCAATAAGAGCTGGAAAAAATTTAAATCCATTTGGCAACTCATTTATCGTAAGTACGGAAAAGTACAATGAACGATTTTCAAGGTTAGATCAATGGACTATAGATAATTCGACTGTAAGCGGAACAAAGACCGATTCTAGATATCCCAAAAAAAAAGTTGCCGATTGATTCGTCAAGGTACCCCCGGAGGGTGACTTACAAAATTATAATGGTCGCTTATCTGCCTCGAAGGTCTCGTTCATTAAATCATTAGCCAATGCTAAGCCAAACCCGAGGCACGAACAATAAACAGTCCTCACGTGAGAAAATTTCGGTTCACCGACCATCGAGCAGCGGGCCCGCGCTATCAACCGTACAAATCGGGGAAGCAAAAAGAAAAAGGTGCGCGGCAATTATTTGCATCCTCGCGGCGTAATTCCACCAGCGGTTGGCCGATCGATCCCGTCCGCGGAGGCACAAAAACAAAGTCCGAGGAGAAAGGGTCTTCGGGGCCGATGGAAAACAAGCGGACAGGAGCCGCGGGGTCGAGAAACCGGAGCGTCCTCGTATATTAATCAGCGCCTCGGATTGAAATCCATTAATGGCCAGTTTTATATACCCCTGGCGTGCCGTAGGATGAGCGCGTATTTTTCCTTCGCCAAATCTAAATGAAATTCACTATTACGTACGAAGCGAAAGAATTTTTAGCAGAAACTCATAGGCGAAAGGGAAACTTACTATTCTTACGTATTCTTTGCCCAAATCGCTAAACCGATGAGGAGAAAACCGAGCCGTCACAAATCGTCGAAGTGCAAGTAATATACCTATATCCGCGGAAAATTCGACGAGCTAATGAGACGGGTCAATGCTATAAATAGCTCGGTGCACCTTATTACGCTTGATATAGGTCGCGAGTGAGAGGTTTGCGCTACCGCGAGAGAGCGATCGGCTTAATTTGTCGCGCGCGAGCGAAAAGAGAACGGCGCGTGCGCGCCGCGCGATTGCGATTTATACGCCACGGCCTTGTCGCCAGCGAACCGCTCGCTCGCGGCCGCTGCGCAGCGACAACAATGAGGCCCGCGTGCGACAACGACGGCTCCTCTCCGCGTGCACCGCACACAGAGCTCTCGATCTTTTCGTTGGGTTTCGCGGCTGCGCGGGGTTTGCGCAACCGGTGCATCGCGACTCCCTTTTTTCTTGTTTTTTAACGTCCTCCTCTTTTGTCGCTCGCCTATTTATAAGCAGTTGCCGGGAGCCACGCGGGATTGTTTAGCAAGCGGCGGAGTGGCGAAACCGCGCGGCCGTATCAATGGAAGCCTACGTGCGTCAATGATGCAAAGTGTAGCGACAATCCCTGAATGGAGGAATTTTTAATTATGTAATTGTCATTTTATGCGGCTGCCCGGGGGGAAGGGGGGGAGCCCGAGTGCGTTATAGTGGGTCGCGGAGAAAAGTTGCGTGTTGGCGCGCTAGATCGGTTAGATCAAGGGCGGCCCTCGATTCGCCGCGTGGCGAGTAAAAGCAAAGCGAGCGCTTACCTTCGCCATCGCGGGGATGGAAAAAAAAGAAGCGTGTTCACGGAGCGCTGCCTATCGGTGCCTCGACTCTGCGGCCTCTGAAAACGCGCCGAGAGAAAAAGTCCGCTCGCGGGTTAGATACGCTTTGGGCAGGGAAGTTCAAGTAATTTTTGGTTAAAAAAAAATAGGGTCTATGCTATTTCGCGGTAGAGTATAGCAGCAGCAATCGTAACGACTGGGCTAACCGGGTCTGAAATTCATGAGATGCCGAGCTCGATTTGACATTTTTCAGGCGACGCGAACTGCTCGCTGTTCTCGCGACTTTCTCACTGAAATTCTGCAACCGCCTGTGTGGGTTTATTTATACCCACTGTATCCTTGTAGAGTTTGCCGCGGTTCTTTTCGTTCATTCCACTCGAAGAGAAAAAAAAAATTCGTTTTTTTTCTTATAATATCGCAACTAATTAGCAGTAACGACGATAAATACCCAAGCCATAAATGCCTACCATTCTAGAGTTTATATCGTTCGTCTCATTATCATAAATTCAAGAGCTGTGCACGTACGAATTTTTCACGCTGAAAGGAAAAAAAAAAAAAGAATAGCGCGCTGAACGCCGCCGTCGTCGAGACAATAAAAAAGAAAACGCAGTCCCCGTCCCTTAACAAATCTCCACCGCAGTAAATAAAAAAGTCATCCCCAACCCCATCGCAAGGTCGCTCGAAGTTTTCTCAGCGTTGCGAACGCACCGTAAAACTTGAGCACCGTGTCGTGCTCACCAGAGAAAATTCGCAGCCGGCTCTGCTCCGGAGAGCTTGCGACCCCCCGACCGGGGTTGAGGCACGCGTACATGAATGCGCGTATCGCGTCGGATTGTACACTCGACGATTACACGAGACTTCGCATTGAAAGGCCTCGCCCTGGCTCTCTTTCTCCTCTCTCGCTCTCCTTTCCCCGTCCATATGGCGCCCGGGATACGAGCCCTGAGGATGACGTGTCCGCGCACCCCCTCGGCACCGAGAGCGAGGGAGAGTCGGCACGCGCCCCGCTCGTTGTTGTATCGCACGCGGATAAAAGTGCAACGCGTGCGTGAGTATATATATTATATACTGCGAGACTTTTGTGAGCGGGCGAGAGTGGAGAGAGAGAGAGATCCGCGTATGGCTGCACCCTTTGCTATATAATGGCGTTGCGAGGCTGTGCGCACACAGCACCAGTCGCAGTTGTATATATAACTGCGGGGCTCTTACTTTTGGGATTTGCCTCTTTTTTTTTTTAACTGGCTCCTTTTATTTCGTTAGGCAGGGCTGTAGCGGTGAGAGCACGCCGCTCGATTTTTCGCCTCTAATCGAGGGCACTTTTTAGCCCGGACGCTGTTCGGGTGTTTTTTTCGACTGCGCGAATACACGTTCAGGCGGATAGCTCTCTTTTTTGTTGTATGGATCGTGAAAAGCTTCGGGAGTAATTTCAAATAGTGATCAACGTGCGCGCGGCTTTGTTTTTGGGAGAGTTCGTGCGCGCGGTTGACTCTGATTTGCAATGATTTAGGCCGGAGCAATTTATCGAGCGTACACACCGCCTGGCGGAATAAAAAATAATTGCCACGAATTACAGCGGCGAATACAAATGAGGCTGTAAATTTACTTTTCTTCGCATTTAATTCACGATATCAAGAGGGAAATGTAGGTTAATCGGTAAATGACGTATTAGTCGAAAGATAAATTAATTATGCCGGCGCATAATCATTGGCCATTATCATTCTTATTTACCAATCGACGAATCTGATTAAAATCCGTAGCGAGGCGACCAAATCCTCAGCGGTGCTCGTACCAATTACCCGATCAAATATTTTCCTATCTTTAGCCTGACAATTTTCGAAATTTACCCGAGTGACGCTCGTGAAACGAACGATATCGATCCCATCGGCAGAGCACAACGCCCGCGGCGCAGCAAACGAAAAGCGAGGATAATTCTGGCGTGAGATCTCCCCTTCTGTACTGGCGCACTCGTCGGGACTTGCCACGGTGTGTAAAAAAAAAAAACGAAAAGAAAATTAAAAAAATCGCGAGCGATTCCGTCCGCGTGTGCGGGGATTTCTCAAGTCGCGTCCCGCGAACGCGCGCGGACTCGCGAACGGCACCCACGACGCTTATCGTCAGGCACGGCTGGTATTTAGGAAAGGCCAAGCGATCAATGTCACAACCTGTTTGAAAGACGCTAGATTATCGGCGATGCGTGCGGAGCTTCGCGTGCAACAACCGCGAAACCGGACTGCTCCGCAGTTTACGTTTGCTTTTCGAACTATTTAATCCTTGCGAATGCAGGATACCGCAACCAGCCGTGTATTTTCGCGTCTCTTACGCTCGCCGCGAGTGGATCACGCGACGCGACTCTTTTTCCTCACCTTGATTCCACGCCGCTGATAAAGCAGCTTGTAAACGAGCGCGAACAGTGACAGTAGGCGTACGCCAGGGCGGGGCTCGTGAAAAATTATGAAATATAAACTCGCAACTTTTCGAAGGAACGAGTACATAAACTGCGCGGCGCGGCTCTTTATTGCCGTGCGAGGCCGAACTTTTATCCGTCAATTACGATCGGCGATTTACGCGTTTCGCCGCGGAATAAAGTCCCTCGTTATTAAATCGCATTAGCGGTCGCGTTCTCAGGCCGAAACTCGAATCGGTAATGAAAGCTTTGGGGCCGGAGCCTTGCGGAAAAACCTGCTTCCTTTTCCAACGCGGAGACCGACCCGCGAGGAGGTATATTAACTTATGGGCATATGGGGCCCCGCGAGCCCAAGGATTTATTGCACATCCACGCGCGTTACATACCCGCTCTTGTAAATAAGGCCTGACCCGAGCAATCGCGCACTGTGAGCCGTAAAAGTAGCGTGCGTTGCTCGCGGGTCGCGCGGCTCTGAAAATCCCGTAAAAGTTGATTCGCCGCGCCGCGGGTGCTCGTCGGATGAATAAAAAAAAAAAAAAAGAAAAGAGAAGTATAAAAGAAGAAGCGCGTCCTTCGGGCCTTGAAATCGCGGGGAGTGCCTCGCGTGGGTCTACACGGCGGTGCACACACGCGCAAGAACTTGGCCTCGGAAAAAGCGACGGCCGCGTCTCAGTGTTTGCGCTCCTTGGGAAAGACTTCGGCGAGCTTTCGATATCGCGCACGCGTTACGTTATGTGTGCCAGTGCGCACATTGCATAAGAACAGTACAATGGGAAAAAGGGAAGAGCCTCCTCTCGCTTTCTCTCTCTCTTACGTTTACGTGTCTCGGCTTACAAGCGTGTACGGGTCGAAGAGAGAAATACGCGAGGAACTAACCGCATTTCTCATACAAGCGCGCAGCCTCGGAACTACCCCCTTGATATTCACCTCCAATGGGGGAATAAAATCGCATCGGGCCGCTGGCAATTTTCGCATGGAACCGGTTCCTAGGAAACCGGTATATGGGACCGGCGGGTGCATCTTCGCATTAGAGGACACGCCGAGCGAAGTTTCGGCGGAGCGCGTCGGGAGTTACGACCGCGGCAGGTAGCGCCGGGGCCACGCTCTTCTCTCTCTCCCTCTCGCCTGCCTCGTCCGGCCTAATCGACTTAAATCCGTTAACCGAGTTTGCCGCCGCGCTATAACCGGTATCAAACTTAACGACGCCGCCGCCGCCGCCGCCGCGTGCCCACGGCGAACTTTTGCTGCGCGCGATTCGCGCTGCCATCCATTACTACACTAATCACTTGTGCTCTCGGCTAATTAATTGAAAGTTTTACTCTAGTCTACGAGCAATTTATCTGCTCCCGCTCATCTCGCGCGCGACGACGAGACTCGCTTCTTTCGCTGCTATCGGCGCGGCCGATCGAGCGCGCCACTTCTAAATGGAAGCGCACTTTTTAATGCGCCGCCCAAGGTCTCGCTCCGGCGTAACGCTTACGTCAGTTCGGAATCGCAGTCAGTCGGTGCTTGTCGCAACGTTCCGTGCAATTCATTGGAATATCGCGAGATTGAGTTTGCCCGCGTGCGTCTATGGGCGTGTGTCGCGTGGTCGGCGCGAGCGGCAAGGATACCGGGCTCCCCGGCCTACGTCGGGCGTTTAGCGTGTACACACGTCGAGCGCGTTTTTCCAGGCTTACGCGGCCGCAGAAAACTTGACCCAGTATTCCGCGGTATCTTTCACTCGCGGCACCGTTACGCCCGGCGATGCTCGCGCTCTCCGCCTCCATTGCCATCGCGGTCGAGGCGTTTATTCGCGAAAGGAGACAGGCTCTTTATTTACCAAATGGCGAAGTGAACGTGTGAGCGTGTACGGTTGCGCTTAGTCAGCGAGCCCAAGGGACGAACTTTTCGCGACCGCTATTTTTTGTGCCCTCAACCATTTCCTGCGGACACTTAGCTCGCGACGACTTTTTGCGTATGCGCGTCATCGGTCCTAATGGAGAGAGCGTCGGCGGTTCACACACGCGGGGGGGCGGCTGATCGTTTGTCAACGTGCGAGCGTCGCCTGGCAGTGCGGCTGGCGCCTCCGTCGGTGCGCGCGCAAAAGTGCTCGTCACGCACTGCGAATTTTTCACGAGGACCCGGAGATCGGGCGCCTTTGTTAGGCGTATTTTGTAGCATGATTTATTTGCGCTCGTCGAGCTCTTTCATGAACTCGCCTTTTAACAGATTCGTTAGAGTAGTGGGGACGAGTCCCGCTCGATTGACTTGGAAATTTGCATTGAAAAATGATATTCGCCCAAAGAAAGCCCCACGTTTGCGACAAAAGTCGAAATCTTAAATTTCTTGTCCCCTTGTTTCGCGGACTACTGGAAAAAGGTGTAATATATGTATGGAGTATAATGGAGCATGGCAACCGCGCGTCTCAATCTCAATCTGAAATTTTTATATTGCCTACGGGGTATATAGCCTTGATTCGGAGGCACGATTGTATCCCAGCGACGAGTGCAGTCACAATCACCGCCGGAAAGCCATTGCCATTACGCGACAGCAAATAATGGAAAATGACGATGTTAATTAAGTGCCCTTCCCCCCTTCTCTTGGCCCTCGCTCGAATCTCGCTCCGAGATGGCGCTCGCCGACGAGGAAAAGTATTTCCGGCACCCACGCTCGCCTAATGGCAATGAGCGTACATTCTCTTTTCTGATCGTGGCGGCGTTAGATAATAGTGAATTAGCCGGTCGGCAGTGTTTGCAACACACCGCGGTCAAAAAGAGCGGTGGGCAGGTGAAATTCGACTTTGTACCGGCCCTCTAACTCACGGCGTATTTTGCCCACCCCCGGTTAAGAAAAAAAAAAAAAAAGGAAAAAGAAACGAGCGCGCCGTTCAAGGCTCGATCCAGCTCCGTGAAGCTCGGTAATTGCCAGGAGAGCTCCGCATGTCACAAGGTCAGAGGCGCCGTTGCTCAATCCCGCAGTGAGCGCGCCACCGTCTAACGCACGATAAAACCTCGCGACTGCATCGGCGAGCTTAGCAACTCATCCCATGCCGAGTCGTCCCAGCCACGCGGTCGAAAACGAACGGGCGAAAAAAGTTCTTTTTTCAGGTTTACGACTTTCTCCTCTAACGCTCGGTCGATCGATGCGACGAAGACTTCGCGACCTACATCAACGGCATCGGGCGGGACGAGCTACATCTGCCTCGTCCGCCCGTACATATAAGCACACGTATGGTACGCGCGCTGCACGCGGCGGACTTCCTCCATTATTCGCGCAGCGAGTTTCGCGGAGAATGGGTTTCGCGACTCTCGATGTGTAGCGGCGAGGCGCGGGGCACGTACATAACGCACGCGCGAATGGAAAGTTCTTCTCCTCCTCGCCGCGACACACCGCTGTTTCTTATGTAAATATGGAACGTGTTGCAAACTCCGCGAAGTTTCAGCGCGCGCAAGTTTCTGCATATTTGCCGCGCGGCCCCGGCTATTTTTCCTCATTCGCACGGCGGAGAGAGAAAACTATTTCAAAGCGCGAGCTTATCGACGGGAAAAAAATCGTTTGTTTACCCACTCGGGAAGCGGAATCGACGCTCCAGAGTGCGCACTCGTCGGCGGCTTCTCTTACCTGAAACAGAAAAAAAAAAAAACATTTTTCATATTGGGATTAACTTTACTACCTAATAAACAATTTGCTTAAACGAAGGTACGCAATATTTGATTAAAAGAAAAAAAATTATACGCGAGCTTTGAGTGCGCACATATGTACGACTGTGCAAATACGATCGCAGAATCAATTGGAAAAACCCATACTTGATTGGCCGAGGATCGCCTCGCCTCTGCGTGCACGGCGACAATAAATATACCGAGGGGGGAATTACATGCTTTCGCGCAAAATTTGCGCTCCGCGGCCGTTCGTAAAGCACCGATCGGTTAGTTAATAATATTCGCATGAGGAAGCTCCGCTCGGCGATGCGCCGCGAAATCACAATGATTCGCAGCTCGTAAACATTGGCAATAACGCGGCGGCTGAGCCCCGAAACTTTCTCTCTCCCCGCGTGTACGGCCTAACGGTGCCGGGGAATATCATCGCACATCTTGCGCGCTGCCAGCGCAACACGCCCGACCCGCGCAATTACTCGCTCATGAAGTATCGTAATCTCGAAATTGTTATTTTCGTAATTAGCCGCTCGCAATGTTTTATTTTGCAACGGAGCCGCACGCGGAGCGCGCCAGCCGTATCGGGGTCCGCGCGCTCCTCAAACAAAGCATCTTCGTGGTGTCACTTTTGTCGGGTCTGCTCCACGAAGGACTACGTGAAAGTAGCCCCGTGGAATATTCCTTCTGGTTTTCCAAGTTTTTTTTTTTTTTTTTTAAAGCGAATTCGAAATTTGGGTACGAGGTGGCTTTTGTCGAAATCACCGGAGAGTGTCTAAACTCGTATTTTTGCGCAACGTGGTGGACACGATGACAAGGCGTATTTCGCGCGATGTTTTGATTTAACAACCGCGCGTGAAAGATCATCAAATTTTTCAGCGATCCTTTCACATTTCTTTGGGCAATCAAATCCCCGGAATAGAAGCTCATAAATCTGCGCGAAACACTGCGAACACTCATCGACCTGGCGGTCCCGTTCATCGACGAAAAATAAAAAATAAAAAAAAGAGAGAACCATACTTAATGCTAATTGAAACCAACGAAAAATCCTCTCGAATCGTCTGTCGAAGCTGTCTATTGTCCTTTCACCGGCGTCAAAGGTACGGCGGCTCTCCTTCTCCGAGTAGCGATGTCACTCCGTTCGTGCGTCGCATCCTAAATCGGGAGAGGAGAAAGGAGAGAAAATTTCCAGGCCCGGAGGACGCGGGGGACCTGCAAGCATGTACATATCGCGGCGGCCACGTAGACCAGCCGCGGGGAGGAGGCGCGTAGGCGCCGGCGATGCGCAATCGCGTAGCCGGCCGATATACCCCGGTCGAACAAAGAGAGGGAAACCTTGTGAAAGTTACATCACCAAGGCTACGCACTCGCGCGCGAGCGGCCCGATCGTTACGCGCGCGCGTTGCGCTCTCGCAGGAACTAGGCCCGCTGCCCGCCGTGGCTAGACGGCTATTAGCCCGAGCGTTGGGTCAAAAAAGGGGTCAGTTTAGGATGCGATCGTCGTGTATTACACACTGGGAAATGATTTCGACCGACCGTCAGTTTCGTCGGATCCTGACTGATTATGAAAAACTGCCGAAGGTCACCCCACGATTGCTCAATCTTCAGTAATTTGGACGTTTTTTTTTATTACTACTGTGTAGTAAAAAAAAAGTCTACATACGGAGATAGTATAGAGATTTACGGCGACAGTGTTGACCGAACTCGTGACTTACAGTTCTTGCACTGATTCCTTTTTTTTTTTAATGGGCTATTTCCACTGTTCCCATATGTCGCTGAAATAAATTTTTGTTTTACTACTTAGCCGCGGTATAACAAAACGTACATCCTGGCAAAAGTAATTCCGCGGCTAACGAGTACATTCCATAAAAAAATTACTCGGCGGCCGAGCGCGAGGTACACTAGCGCATGACTATTAGAACTCAGTGCGTTGTGCACGGGATGTCACTTTCGATTTTGCCCTTGACATTACGTAAAAACGCTAACGACCAGTGCAATCGACGCAGCGGAGCTTGGGAAAAGTCGCGCTCGTGAACGACCTTCCGTCATGAGCGCGCCGCGCGAAGGATTTTTAAAACGGCGAATTGTTAACGGCGGCGAGATACGAGATCGAGCGGCAAACGCACGAGTCAAATGACACATACTCGAAAGAATAAAGAGCAAATAGAAAAAAAGTGCAGGCTATACAAAAAAAAAAGAGGAAAAAATGTTTCTCGTCTCTCTCGCGTATAGGAGCGTCGGAATGGAAAATACACCTCGCGCACAGCGGACTTATTAAATATTCAGCCGCTCGTTACGGCGTTTCCGCAGAGTCGGCGAGCTCGCCATTCTTTGCGCGGCGGACGTATCCGTAAAGTCGGCCGCATAGGTCTGTTGGACGACTCTCCGCGGCCGCGGGCTATTAGTCCGCTAGTAGTGCTATCGGCGTAAATTATTTAGCGATACACGTGCGGCTGTATACGCACACAGGCGAGGAGAAGATAGCCATCGCGGCAGCTGCCGGCTGCGCGCAACGGTGAAACGCCGCGCTAAAGTGTCGCCCTATCGGCCGACGCTAAACATTTCACTTACGTCTATTTGCGGCGATCTTTGCCCGCCCGCCGCTCCGATAATGATTTCGGCTTTCTAATCTCTGCCGCAATGCAGTCGCCTTAGCAATACTGTATAATCGTCGTAGGACTTTGTACATAAGCGCAGCTGTTTGTGCGTCCGTTGCAGTTTGCTCGATTATTCGTTAGCTTCGCTTCCGAAGGCTAGCGCGCGAGTTTTTTCTTACGTGACTCGGCGCTTTTCGCGATTTTAAAACGATCCGCGGGATAAATCACTTTATCGATGAACGTTTTATTATTTGTGACGCTCTGCTGAGTATAGTATGACATCGAGCAAAAATTTACAATCGCATCTGATAGCGCGCGAACAAACAGAATTATCCGCGGAATCACGGCGAGCAGCAAGTTGTCGGATTATAGAAAAAGCGAGTAATAGCCGATCCTCGGCAGTTTGCCACTTGCCGGGAGATCAATAAATGTTCAGCCGGCGATAATCGTAAATATCACAACTTAAAGATCGAGGAAAATATACCGTCGAGTGGTAAAACTATTGCGTCACCCTTCTGATCCGCTTGGGAAAAAAAGCCGACAACCGATCTCCCAATGAAACAATCAAATCGATGTAGATAAAAAAAAAGAACTGGCCCGAATCATCTCGTCTCGAGACTGGTATGAAAAAAAAAGGCTTGAACGAAAGGTCAAGGTAAAGCTGCCGGCAGGAGGCGTAATTGGGTAACGCGGAATAGGCACGAGAGGCGGCAGGCGCGCGATGAAGAGATACATAAAGAGCGGCGGCTCTACTCCTTCCCTCCCCGCGAGAGGCAGGAATTCTCAAAGTAAAAGATAAACCCGATATCTAATTCTATCGATGCGCCGAGGCAGCGGCTTTCGCACGCGAGTGCATTTATTGCGCACCGCCCTCTCTCCGTTTCTCTTCTGCTCGCTCGAGCGATGGGTTACACGTGGGCGCGAGGTGCAGCCGGCAGCAGCAGTCGATCGATCGGTCGATCGAGGGGCCGACCGGTCAGTTCCTCGTACTTTGTTTTCCTCTTCACCGGCCACCCCGCGTTTTCACGATCAAGCTCAAGGATAGGAGCTGCGGGAGAGCGAGCGAGCCGCTGCCGAAGATGCGCCGGCCGTTAAACTCCGCCACAAGAAGCGCCCGATGCCGAGGTGGAATTGCGAGAGGTCAGTGATTACCGTTGCCTCGAAACTTCAGCCTGTCGAGTCGAGTAACTACGCCTCGCAGTTCGAGGAACTTTTTCGCCGAATTGGAATTCGACCGGAGTGCTCCGTTTCGTTCTCTTTCTCTTCAGCACTGGGACTACTAATTTTCGAGCGTTTTAATTACGAACCTCGTCGTTCCTTTGTTTTATTTAGCTTCGTTTAGAGTGTAAACAATTGAAAAATGATTAAATCGTTTGCTATGACAATGGCAAGTTTGAAAAAGTTTGCTGCGCTTGGTTTGATTAAATTTTCCAAAATTTTTCGAATATAAAACTGAATTATTTTTATCAATACTGCCTTTTCAAAATAAAAGTTTTGTAGTTTCCGGTCGCTCGAAGCTTCGGGTGTTTTCCAATTTATCAAAGTTACTCGCAACGAAAAATTTTCGATTTTCACTATTATGGCTTTTATACGGAACTGAGAGTTTAGACAAACAATAGCCCAAAAAAAAGTAGATCTGACGCATCCCATTCGGCGGCGCCACGTTTTTTGGTGAGAACGTCGCTGTCAATCGCTGCGTCTGGGTTCAAGGATCGGTGGTCACACTATCAGAAATCCATCAGAAAAATAAGCCCGATATATATAAACCATATCCTTAATAATAAATAACATTATTAAGTTCAATTTATTTTTCCTCCTTTCCGTTAAAATCGTACATTTACCTCATTACGAGGTAATTGTTTATATTTATGTTGTCAGAACAACATTCAATTGGAGGTAAAGTATAATGTGAAAGCACTTATCCATATAAAGCGGTGTCAGGTGGCTTTTTTGAAAAGAGCTGCGCGTAAAAAGTCTCCGAATGGCTTTTAGCACCAAAGAAAAATGAGCAGTACAACGAACGTCGTTTAAATAATTATTAATAACAGCCAATCGCGGGGGCAAAAAAATAAGCGTCAACTGACGCAAAACGACTCGTTCAAATGTGCCCGCTTACTTATCCACCCCGAGAAATCAGTAGTTTATTGGAGGACAAACGAAACTGACTCACAAAGGCGAGTGAGATTCCCGCGATCGTAAAGATGCGGCTCGGCTCTCGACTTCACGACTTTATATATACGTGACGCGTGTAAACTGTCAAAGAGACGAAATTAAATTACTGATTTTCGGAGTGGGAAACCGCGGCTGGTCTGATGCGCAAGATATCGTCGCGCGATTATACCTGCCGAGGTCGCCACTGGAAATAACAATAAGTACAATCGTTCTCACGTGGGACACGCTCGCACACATGACTTCAGGAGAGGCAGAATAGGCCAGGCTCCCCGGGAGCTAAAGGGAGAAAGAGCAACGTAAGGAGACAAGCCGGGACAGATAAAGACGCGGAGACTCAAGGGAAGCGGTGAGCAAGAGAGAGGAAGAGAGAATGAGAAGTGGGAGACCTAAAGTCTTATGCATAATTCATGTACGTGCCTTCCCCGTATTTTCGTGTTTAAATATTTGAATACCTCGTTGCCTGCAATAGCGTTAGGTCGAGGAAGGAGAGCGGCGGCGGAGGAGGTATAGCGAGCGAGTTTGGGAAAAATATTCTATCGCTTATTCACCGGGGAATTTTGGGGCTTTGCTCGGCGAAAGAGAAAGGCCGGGAAGAAAGGAGCGCTGGCTCGCCGGGAGATTCGTCGTCTAAGATTTTAAAAAGGAGCATCGAGAAAGCAGGGGACCTGCCGCGTCTCCGGAGGAAAAAATTTTTCGACCGCCACCCACGCACGTTTAAAAAGCCACCGACCACAAGGCGTGCGAAAGTTTCGCGAGATCATCGGCTCGTGCGCACCCGTCGATCTCGATTCGACTTATTTTCGCCCCGGCGCCGCTTTAAATCTTCGCTTAATCGAATCGCGCGCTCCTCGAGGGAAGTCCCGCTGCCCCGGATCCGTCGCGATTTCGCACAAATTACAGTCGAGCGGGTAATTGAATTAATTGAGCGGCCGGCACCTGCGCGAGTCCGATTTTTTTCGTAAAAATAAGAAGATGCGCGCGAGGGAAAGGTATAGGTTAAAAAAAGGCGAAGAAGAATCGGGAACACGGAGGAAAGTGGCGCGAGAAAATTATAGACGTGCTCGTGGCTTGCGCGTGGTCCCGTGTGTATGTACGTGCATCGGAGGGCAGTGAAAAAAGGAAGATGCGCGATCGGGAGAAAGGACGAGGAGTCAGGGCCGCCTTTGCCTTTTTTCGCGAGATGCCGGAGACCCCGCGGAGAGGAAGGGGAAACCCTCCGTGTCGGTGGGCCGCTGCGGCTTAATAGCCGGGACTGGCCGAGCGCCTACGTGAGGATCCTCCGGATTCTCTCGGGATCGACAAATCGAGCGAAATTGGAGCCGACCGCAGAACCCCGCGTCACGACGATAACCAGTCGCCATTTTCATCAGTTTTCGATTTTGTCGAGGCCTCGTTTCGCAGTAGCTCACTCTTGATATTTGCCGAGAGGAAAATCCAATCGTCGCTCCGTCAAATTGCTCCGGTTACTTCAAGTTTTTATCTGACCTAGAATCTTCTACATTTTATTTAATAAATTTTGATTTAATTTTTTTTATTATTTTACTACTGGCAGAAAATTTTTAATTCGCGCAGTGCATAAAATTTAGAGAAAGAGAGCTCGAATTAAGGGAAATGCCGTCAACTCGAATTTTACAGTAGCGGCAGTAACGAATGGCGCGTCAGAGTCACGAATTGCAATCCTCATAAATGGCTAATTTTCTAATTTCCCTCCGCGGTGTAATCCTTGCGTAAGACCTCTCCCTCGTGCTCATAATAATGCTCAACTGTCTCGAAACACGCCGGCTAATTGCAACTATCCCTCTCCCTCATCTTCAAATTTTTTTTAAACCCGAAAAGAGGGTAAGGCCAGCGTGACGGCTTCGCCTATTCACGGTAAAACTGCAGCGACATCGGGAGCTCGAAGGAACTAACAACTCGAGTATTTTCTCTCGGCAAAGGCGTCGCCTCGCAGCGGCACACCTAAGTGCTCGATCGACACAAAATTGCCGGAATAAATTAGCCTGCTCGATTGTTGTCGCATTTATTCCAGAGCGACTGGTTTGCTGCCCGATCTCTATATATAGAGCAAGTATTCTACGACTACCGCAACTTTTTTCACGGGAGCTTTATACCTCGGAGCGCTGCATTTTATTCACTCGCTTGCCACTTCAACCCCCTACACCGCGTAAACGCCGTATTTATTATTAAAGCCCATTGATTCTCCAGCACTGACTTACAAAAGGAGAACATTAGCGCTGATTAAAGTCCAGACTGAAAGAAGCGATAAAAAGCTCCCCCGAATGCGCTATTCAACCTCTGGATTCCGCTGCAGCCTTTTTTCTCCGCATTATGCGAATAATACACCCTGGTGCGTGAATGGAGCAGCCGAAAAACCCTCCATTAGAGCGTACATACACTTCACGCAAGGAAAAAAAAAAGAAGAGAGAGAGAAAACGTACGTATATATCCATGCCGAAACCGAGGAAAAGCCGAGAGAGCGCACTGCGACTACCTCGTTATAATTACGCGCGGCCCCAGCAGTCGACACGGCTGCCGAGGCGAGGCGGGTAGTACGGTGCGCGCTTAGGCAATAAAGGGCCGTGTCTCGTAGTTCGAGGCTGCCGCGATACACGTACGGCGCCGTCGTACCGCCGCTGTACAACGTCTCTCCATCGGGGGTATCAGAGCGGACCCTTGCTGCGCTCTCCCCGAGTACACGGCCCCGAAATTATCTCCCTGTTACGTGCACTGATCCGATTATTCGAGTCCCGCTCTTTCGCGGAATTCCATTTGCTCGTGATTTACGAGGGCGAAATTGCATTTTATTCCCGAGCACTATGTCACCGGATTAAATTTTCGTTTTCAAAAAGTAAACTCCCGCTCACTCCCCGGTCTCGATGTAACGCGCGCCGACGTACGTGCACTGCCCGAAAATTTCCGGCGAAAAGCGTCGCAACGAATTATATACGGAGAGCGGCCGCGCTATGGAGTAAAATAAATGCGCGCGTAGAGGCGTCCAAAAAAAACTCCGCCGCGCTTCGGCTTTTTAATCGCGCGTCGAACTACCGGAGCGACGATCGGCGCCACGGTCCAGGGACTCGATAACGCTTGGGCACATTTTTTTTTTCGTCCAAAATCCCGATGGCGAAAAAATGACGCGGCGTGGACGAATCGGTTTTGTTGCACGGGAGATCAATTTGAATTGCATTCGACAGACAGTATAGCTGCGCTGCGCGCGGACGGGAGAAGGAGGGGAGGGAGCGGCGAGGCCGGCTTGAGCCCCGGGGAATCAAAGGATGATTTTCTATACGAGGGGTACACATTGTGCGCACGTGCCCATAACCGGCGCGCTCGCGCCAGTTCATTGACATCGGACGAGGGTGAATCCGCGCCGCGCTGTAGGCTGCCCCGCGTGCGCGCACCACTCATCGCTTAATCCCGCTCTTTTATTTTCCGTTTTTGTACGACACTCTCTTATTTACTCCGCGTTATGCTTGCTGCTTTATTTCTCTCTTTTTCTACCCCTCCGCACACTCTTTTTTTTTTTCGCCCGCGCTTTTCAATGGCCGGGATCCGCGCGGGAGCGTTGCGTGGTTACGCGCCGTTCGTCGGGCCGACCAGAAATTGGATGGATAGCGCCGGGTTATACGCGTTGCTTGCGATGCTCGTCGTAAAAATGAACGTTGGTGCTTAGCGACGACGTCGAGGCGTACCGAGTGCATTCGATAAATTTTTCGTGGTCGGTAAAAACATTTTTGCGTGCACGAGTGTAATCGTACGAGAGTTGGCGTAAAATATTCAAGGAGGGAGATATTTTTTTCATAAAAATTAATCTGATGTTTTAGCAAAAATTACTGTGCGAGTTAAATAATCTTGCGATCAGGTGACCTAGTTGGTTAAAACTTTTAAAACGTTCCCGACGTTTCTGCGACTGATTCTCCCAATGTTGTACGTGACAATTTTTATATCAAGCAGATCGCTTCATTAATCTTTAACAGAAAATTCTCCCACTGCCGGGTTTTACGCTCACTATCTATTTATTTTTACGAAGAAGCCGGAAGCAGCCAGCGTCATGGGAAAACTTTGTTGATTATCTTCGCATGTATTTGCTCGGTGTAATTTTTCGACGAGTGGCTTGAACTTTTGCGCGAGTAGGCGGATACGCTAAATCCGTAACCCGCCGTACTCCCGCGTAACTCGGATAAACTTTTGGGCAGCGGGTCTAAGGCAAAGAAATTGGCAACGGGCAACGTCGAGAGACTAAAGGGAATCGCGAAAAGCTACTTCAATTACCCGGCGCATAGTAGGGGGCCACGGTAGTCGCGAAAGGAAGCGTGCAAAGGGGCGCCAGAGTCCGGGGGTCTCTTATTTGACTTTCGCCAACTAGTTTTTTTTTTGCGCTCGTCGGCGCACTCATGCGATCGATCCGCGGGGCCTACGCGCATCGTATCAATCGCGTTCGCTGCGCGTTTTTTTTCCTCTCTCCGCCTCGGCAGCTCCCCCGGCGCACTCGGCTCCCTACGCCACGGCCGGGCGGGCCAGGCACCCTCGCTTCGCGGGGGATCAATACCGAGCGGGGCTTATCGCGGCGCGGCGCGTTGCTCCACTTCGCGACTCGCCGAGCGAGTCTCGCGAGCGGCCGTCCATCTGGGTCGCCGGGGGAATAGGCGGCGAGCGCCGCTGCAGGAGTCAGCTGCGAGTAAAGTCCCCGGCGCTATGAAGGCTCCGCAGAGGGTGGCGGCAGACGAAAAAGTCCGGGGCGCTCCCCGGACGAACAATGCGACACGACGAGGCAATAAACTGCGAGAATCGGGGGCTGCGCCCGGGCCTCGACCATTAGCGGCGGACACTGTAGTCGGTTGTGTTTTATGATAGCGTTAAATTATCTCCTCAATGCCGCTCTGAATTGAATTTTGCATTATTAAACAATCGATCCTCTGTTGGCAAAAAGCCTCGCGGCGTCGCGCGAGGAAAATTCGTGCCGTGTCGGTGTCCACCGTTATGGCCTCCCCTGCTCGCGATTATTTTCCCGTTAACGATGAAATAATTAAATTATCGATTCATTTTATTTTCGTACGACCGTGGGGTCCCGGGTGAATCGTTAATTGCGTTTAGCACGATTTAAATTTCAAATGCGGCTAAAATTACTTTTCAGCGCGGAGAGCCAGCCAATTGCGTCCTGCCGGTCGACGCGCCGTTTAAAAATTGACGCCTCTCGTTTGTGCGTCCGGCGTTTAAAAAAATAATTCGACCGGTGCGAATTAGAGCCGGGGCTCGTATTTATTTTTAATTAAGTAATCCGCCCGACCGACCCGTTTCCTCGCGGGCTCGTTCTCTCGCCTGCAGAGGATCCCGGAGAGCGAGGCGGCACGTCCGCGCACGTGTGCTACATCTGGCTAGAGCGAAAATTCCGTGGAAGCTCCGTAATGAGAAGGACGCGCCTTGAATTTCCATTCCTACGTGTCGGCTCTGGCAGTAGTCTCGGAGTGGACGCGCCGAGGGACGAGAGACTTCCTGCTAAAGAAAAATCGCGGCACAAAGGCGATTCCCCGCACACTTGTCTCGGGAGCGCTCGCCAAGTTTCTTCTTACTTGTTCTTCGACGTGGACCCTAATGGAATCTTGCGCGACAATCTGACGAGCTTACTTTCCTCCAGGCACTTTGCCATTTCAGTTCGACAGTGTAATAATGCTTTATGACTATATTCGAAAGATACGTATATTCCTATACATGCTTTTTTTCCGGTCATTTTTATTTCCTATTAATAGATAACATTTTTAGTATGTATTTTTTCAAATTTTTTTAATGCCATTCAGAAAGCTGTGCTTTCAAGTTACTTAGAATAATCAATGCCCTTACGATTTTCTTAGTAATGCTTCATTTCCGCCCTTTTTCTTTTATTATTCCGCTCTTTTGATTTTTTATATCACTCTGATCTTAAAATAGCTTCCTAAAATTTCCCGCGCGATTTTTATATAAGAGCCTGCAACTTTGATTTTTATTTTTCGTTTGTCAGTGACAGCGAAAATGAAGTAGACATTGTGATTAATTAAGAAACTTGCAGATTGCAGATTACTTATTTCAATGATATTCAAATCTCGCGCATAATATGCAACTTTATCAAACCATTCTGGAGCGATAACAGGAAAAAAAGTAGAATACATCCATCAAAAACTTGTTCCCGATGAAGAAAGGGGACGTCATCGGCAAGCTTCGACTGCGCGCGAAAGTCCTTGCGGGTAACTTTCATTATTCACGAACTTCGGAAAAAGTCGAACAAAGAGCTATAAACTTTGCCTGGACGAAGAGTTATTCCGGAGCGACGCTATATACGCCAGAATCTCCGTGGACGACAAGCGCGCGCAGTGACTTACCGGCTATAGCAGCCTAATCAGCGGGCATTAGCGATATTGCCACGATGGCTCGTCATTACGGATTTGGCCGGACTGCGATTATCATAATATTTCGATTTTCATGAAAATCTATCCCCCGTCGGAGTGTGGGCACGGGCGCGATACGCGCGCGGGGGCAGGGGTTAAATACACTTAGGGTGATTGGACACATCGGGCGGGGATCATGTCAACTCGCGCAATTAATCAAGCAAAATGTGTGCCTCTGCCGGGAAATTCGGCGAGATCGTTGCCATGGCGGCAGGCGACGCGCCCGTCTCGCGGCAGCGCGCAATCCGGACAATCAATAACGAAAATGTTTACGACCAGACCGTGTCCGTCGAAATTCACTGGCTGTGAGAGTCGCATCGATAGAGAATAAGATTTCCTGTTCAGCAGACGTATTACGTATATCGCTTACTTTTATACATCGCTTTACTTTCGTTTCTCGGATGCGAGGGCCGGTGGCCCGAATTGCTGCGGCCCACTTGGCCTTATCTCTTGCTCCGGGCGAGATGGAAAAGAGCGTTAAGCGAATTGAAAAATCGCGCGAGGGATCGGCATTCCGACCGGTCTGGTATACCTTGCCGGGAAATCAATCAAAATTCGCCGGCTTCTATAACGGTACTGCCCGCACGTGTAAAACAGTGGCGTACCCATTTTTTCCACCGTCGATCGATTGACTCTTTAAAAGCCGGCGATTTCTCTTTCGTTCGCTAGCTCGACTAGTCGCGTGATCTCCCGCTGTAAATTAAGGCGCGACGTATAATACCTTCAGGCCTCGCGTGGGTCGGGGCCCGGCTTCTTGCCAGCGAGGCACACTACGCGGAGTCTCTTTATTCAGCCGGAACGATAAAAATCGCTAAAGGAAGAGCCCCGTCGTTTTTCTTCCTCGCAACTTTGGAATAAATAAGGTCGGAGGCGTCGGCGAGCAAGTGCGACTTTCAAAACGTGCGCGACTTTGCCAGCGAAGGGGGGCCTAATTTTTCAAACGGGACAGAGAAACGGGTACAAATTAATTAGCGACAGCGCGTGGCAGTGCCGACTCGTCCCAGGGACAATTATGCTAATTGAAAAGAAATGAAACGCTCTCATTGTGAGCGTCGCTTAACTTTCTGTCATCTCCACCGGATCCCTTACCATAAACGTCGATCGCGGCCTCGGAGAAACCGGCACTTATGACGCGCGGCGCCCGATCCCGTGGTAATTTCGACCGGAGGATGCTGCGGCCCGAAAAATCGGTCGCACGCTGCTCCATTTATTGACACTCCGCGCAGAAACCGGTATTTTTTTTTTTCATCAGTGCCTGGGACCGCTGACTCGCACGCATCTCTCCTTGCGGTTATTGTTTACCAACCCGACAAGTTCGGCGTGTATTTTTGATCCCGCCGACGCTTTTAATAACCTGCCAACAAATTTATACCTCGCCTGGCGTCTACTGCTCAGGTGAAATCAACCCAACCCTACCACGACGGGCTCGTAATCGCAGTCGTCTCGCTCGGGGAACTTTCGCGCTTGGTCGAATTCGGCTAATGCGCGCGGCGCGGCCGATGCCTTCCTTGCCATCGAGCGCCCGGACAACCAATGGGGGTGGCGCTGCCCCACCGGGGGTGGAATCCAAATTACGCGCGAAGCTGCGACGCGAAAATGTGCCAATCGGCTGCGAAGCACCGCTGTGCGGCACAATATGAACGCGCGCGCTCGCCCCGGCGTATGCATAAAGGGAGGGGTGGGAGAGGGGGGGCGCACATCAAACTGCACAACTCGTCCCAACGAGGTCGTTCGCCGACGCATTCGACGCCGTTGCCCGCTAACTTTCTCAATAGCACACGTGTATCGCGGCGACCCGAACGTTTCCTCCGTATCTCTCCATTTGCGCGGAGTTTGCGATGCGTCGCCCCGTACGTCCCCCGGGGGTCGCGCAGGTAAAGCTCGGAAGCTCCAAGCGCCTCGCTCGGGAGCGCGCTCGCACGCTAATCGCCCGTGAAGCGAGGTCGGATCGCGTACTTTGAGAGACAGACTGAGAGGGTCGATCCGCTGCATCCAAGCAGCCACGGAGTGCATATTTTACGCGTGTAAAAATACTTATTGATTTTCCATTTTTACTCGAGGGACCGTTTCCCGGCCTGCTCGGGCGCACGGGGGTCGATACCCTCTTGGCACGCTGTTGTTAACCGCCTCGTTGATTGCGATCAAGCGTTGCAGCGATATATATATACTTTTACAATAAAAAAATTACAGCCTAAATTTTGTTCTTTTTTTTTTTTTTTTTATTTACATTGATTTTCCTCATGAGCTGCCGTTCGTCTGTTCGATTTTTTCCGGCGAGAAAAAACTCCGATTCTATATTTCTCTCACGTTGAGATATCGTCAATTGAACAAAACCGACCGAGGGCAATAACTAAAGGGACAAAGGCACATTGTTCCGTGAGAAAAAAAAAATTGTTTGAAAGTTTTTTTTGTAAATTTCATTTCGTCGCACTGAACCGCAAAAACAAACTCAAATTTCTAACGAGTCAATTCGATGATTCAATTATCGTCCACTGATTGGCGTGCAGAATCGAGGCTTCCACTCGAAAGTTTGTACAACGCGCGCAGTACCCCGTGCGACTGTTGAAGTCGCAGCAAGGCACACCGAAAGCAGGTGCTTACATCACGATTAGGCCGCGGCGAGCGGACGTGCGTTAAGAATTAATGAATTACAAGACCGGAATAGAACATTATTTACGCTTCCTTAATCGCGATCCGTCGGTTCTGGAGAGCCGGCCGCACACCGTCCGCGGCGCCACGCGTAATTCCCATTTTCTCCCGATAAGCGCCGGGCCGCTTCCTACCTCTATATACATCATATGTGCGGCGAAATTTCGCAGTCGCGCGGTCGCAATGAGCGCGGAAACTAAACAGAGCCGCCGCGGCGTACTAATTTCACGGCGCGCGCCGCGGCGATCGAAGCAAAATGAATATATCGGCCGCGGGAATTCATAACGGTCATGGAACTCGAGCGGGATCGCTCGAGCACCGGTCTGTGTATACCGTAAATGTTACAACAATTTAACGAGCGAGCGAGCAGCGGCGCGCCTGCGCGCGGAAGCCGCGGAAGTCGTGCCTTCGATTTGGCGATTTAAATCCCCCTCCGGCGATGACGAGTATACGCCTCGTGTATACAATGAGTTTGGCCGGGCTTTCGACACTCGCGCCGAACCTTTTCGCGCTACTCGACGCCTACGTGCGTGTTCTTGTTTCAGTCTGGCTTTAAATGACCGGCCGTGATTTTTCATCACGTTCGGGTATACGAGAAGACTAAAAAAAAAAAAATATTAAAAAAAAATTGATTCGTTCCTGCTTACTTTTTTTCCATTCCTAATTGATACGAATCGACGGCGAGGGTTATTAATCTCTCGAGCTCTAGCATGGCGAATCCAATTCTAAAATTTCGCGCAAAAGTTGCGATCAGCGCGTATGATTACGATACTCGTATACACGTGATATGTAAATCCTACTCCCGTTGGTAGCCCGCTTACGCGTGAATAAATAAACTTTGCTGTTGTACTATTATAACTGGCGTCTGGATAATGGGCCTAGGCGGACGCGCTTTATCCGTGGCGGTCGAAAGTCCAAAGGCAATTCGAGCGAGTCGCTTCGTGAGCGCAGGGAGTCCGGGGTGCCGGGAGAGCGATATGCATTTATCACAGCTGGGCCAGACTCCGCATAATTTAGCCGTCTCGTGGCGCGCAGATGTTGGAAAACAGCTGTTAGTTTACTGAGTGCGCGCGAGCGAGTGAGCGCACATATATACCAGTCTACGGCGCGGCACGTGACGTCCGAGAGCCGATGGTAGGATAAGGATAGTTAGATGCATGCACGCGTTCGCCCGAGCGCGATGTTTTTCCCTTTTTTCCATCCAACCTATAAGCGGCGCTCCTAAGGTTAACGCACTTTCGTCACGTGCTACTGGCCGCTTCCTGCTTCGATCCTTTTCATTTTGCTTTTTTTAATGCGACTTCCTCTTTTTACACCAGGGGTTTTCATATATTTAAAAAAAAAAAAAGAAATCTTTTTCATAGAAAAGCTCGGGTCGTGTATACCCCTTCGTGCGAGTCGCGTTCGCGTATTTTCCAGCCGTGGAAGATTTTGGTGCGGTGCGAAGGGAGAAAGGGGAAGAAAAGCAGCCCCGATGAGACTGGCAAAAAACATAGAGAATAGAAGAGTCATAAATTCACTCGGCGGCCCCGGTGAAGCTTGTTTTCGATATTTTCCAACCCTCTTCTAGTTAAACCCTCTTGTTGACGGTATTACCGGAGGTAGTCGACGTCTTTTTATGAACGCACCTCCAAAAGGGGTAGGCATAGTCGCGTGAAACTACAATTGAGCGTTGACTCTGTACTTTTCCCAAATCATAACGGTTTATTCTTTTAATGTATTACTTTTTATTTCAATTCAAACACACGCAATTAATCCCGAGTGCATATAACGCGGGAACATTCATGCGGACAAAGGAGAACGTGTAATTTGCGGGCAAATAACACGTGCCTAAACCTATATTATTTAACGAAAATCTTTCCGCATTAGCGAGTGTCACGAAAGGCCCCGGGTCAACACGCCTCGCTCGGTCTGTATAGCTTCAATGAAACGCGCAAACCAGAAATCCCTGTTCGCCTCGCGCAAAAAGTCAAAGCGACGGAGAGGCAAAAGTTTCGGGTAGAATTACACCGGTCGAGCCAACAATAGACGAGAGCGAGAAATAAGCCAGCGTATTGGCGAGAATCGAACGTACTTATTTATTGATACGTGAAATTACGCGCGGCGGTAAAAGGAAACTATTGCGAGAGCCGCAAGGCGGACACTGAGCGAATGGCTGTGCCGCCTGCTGCGCTATTGTAACCCCTTCCCCTCCTCGCACCTAAGTTTACGCACGTCCACAAAGGGAGACACGCGCGAGCGAATGGTGTTATGTACCTCACTTACCAGCCGCAAGTATATTATATTCTGCAATCCGAATAAATACTTCGCGCCGATTTTCCCGCAAATAATGAAAAAGAAATCTGGCGCTCGGCAGTGGGCGGCGTTATATACTGGATTACCGCGGTGGTTCTCGGAAGGTCCGCGAGGAAATGGAAGTGCGGTATATATACAGAAGGAAGGAGAGCAGAGGGTGGCCCCAATCGTACAAGGCGAGCGCACACGTGTCCCGCGGCCGACGGCGGCGGGGCGACATTTTATCTTCGACATTTGACATTTCGAGAGCGTTAAATTCTGCCGGTCGTCGCCCACGCCGGCGGTCGATTCGCCATTTCGCCATTCGGCGGGCTGGCGCGCGTCAGCGCCAACCGCCGATGCGGCGAGATTTAGTTCGTGACAAGGGCAAGCCCATTTCCAATGCTGCGAACGTGCCACCCCCTTCTCGACCGATAAATATCGCCACCTTCGAAAATAAAAGTCCTCGCGGAATTTTCCCATTTCCCGTCTGTTTTTATCGCCTCGCGTTCTGTTATACCCTCTCGCCTTCTCCTCTTTCTATTTTATAACGCTCCATTCGAGTATTTGTCGAGCGCCATAGTCGCTCGGGCATTAGAAGCGCGGCGATAGTCGCGCGAGGCTGTAAAAAAGGTCAGCCTTCGAGGAGCTTACGCGTGACCCTGCCGGCTGCTTTTTTTTTTTTTTTTTTACACATCTGGCATGCACTCTGCGCTCTTTCCTCGAAAGGCTTGTTTCGCCACGCCGGGGGAAAAGTCGGCGCGGCATAGAGCGGCCAAGGATGCGCAGACTGACAAGAAGCGCGTTAAAACGTCGAGTGCTAATTATCGAGACTCGCGCGAGTGTATACGTGCACCGTCTCGGTTCGGCTCTGAATCGCGCGATTTGCCTGCACGTCTTGTACAGACTTTTTTTTCCTATTTTTTTTTATAAACGCACCACTCGTTAGCGCACTCTCCATTGTCCCGGCGGAGCTTGCATTCGCCGCGCGATAATCGGCGAACGATCGCTCGAGCCTCGACGCTGCTTAGGAAGCACGACGGATGGGAGCAAATTGCGCAAGGCGCCTCACTTGAATCGGCGGAAAGCGAATAGTCGAGCGAGATTCACGGACGAGGCAAGGACGACCATTTCTCCCCTCGGTGACAAATCTGCGGCGCGGCGCTGCATCGCCGGGGGAGAAGAAGAACCGGTTTCCCGCGAGACTCGCCGCTGGATTAACATATTAAATGGTCTATACGCGTTTGCGGTCATTGGGTTGAGGGACAACGAGGATTTACATGCGCCCGCCCTCGACCTCCCGACACCGAAGCCTCTCTTTCTGTGTACCTATAATACGATGACTGGAATATCTCTCGAATCTCGGGATATCGACCGTTGTGAAATTCTCTCTGCGTAAAAATTGTCTCTGCTCTCCTTTTGATCGGTTTCAGCCCGAACCTTGTTAAACTTCGAGAGGGAGAATTCAGAATTCTGAATTATCCTCAAGTGCGCATATAGTTTGTGCACCAAAGCCGCAGAACTGCTCGACTTGCTTTAAGATAATAACGAAGGAATGTACGACTTTTACTTGGTACACGCTTATAACTTCAGTCCCAGAGATTCGCTTTATAAAGGCGAACTTCGGGGGACTTCGTCGCGAGTAAACTGTGGCCCTTTGGAAATCTCGATAAATGTCGATGGGAGCTCATTAGGCTAAACTCATTACAATGCAGGAGTCGACTGTAAATCGCTAATGAAGCTAACTTCTCTGAAATAGGGAGATAATCTGCGGATAATTTAAGGTCTCCGAACGCGACTATGATCATTATGGCTTTTCAACAGAAACGAAAAGGAGAAAACCTCCAAGGATTATTTACATTTTACACAAGTATTCAATTTTTAAGCATCAACGAAGGAATAAATTTCGCCAACAATTGCATAACTTAAAACTTCATTGATTACGCCTGTTTCTCACAATGTGTATTTATGCTTGTAATTAAAACGTCTCACGCATTTAAAAATCAATGTGAATTGATAGTCTCCGCGTAATTATCAATAATCATTCGAATAATTCCCTTCGCGTGGACAGAAATAGAAAGCCAATGAACGCCGCGCAGTACAAATCGCAGAAGAAACTGCGAAATCGTCTCCGGCATATTAGTCGAGGCCTCAACGGAGGAGTCCGTCGACAAAAGATGAAGGCAGAGCACACCGAACCAGCGATAAAGAGGAACGTAGGCCGGAGTTGCGCGGGCATACAGCCGATGGGTATCGCCGATTGATTTATTCTGCGTGTAAAAGTCACGCGCACGTCGCGAGCCGCACGTGCCCCGCGAGAAAAGCCGCGCCACGGGAAAAGTTAACGAGGCTCCTCGAACGAAAAAGAAGGGAGTCGCTTGTTACTTCGTTACTTCGCTACATTGTTGGCCGCTCGATTTACGAATGACTTATTGTTAGAGACGATACTCGTCCCTTCGCCGCGATTTTTTTTTGCCTTCTGTTAAGTAAATCATCACGTAGCTTCTAATGAATGGGCACCGCGCCGAACGCAGTCGTTAATGACCGCTCGAAATTGAGGAAAAAAACTGACGGACGGAAGCGGAAAACAGATGCGCGAAAGATGACGGGAGCGGGTATAGCTGCGGCTGATTCATCGAAGCGTCCAAATTTCGATTGTAATCGGATGCGCTATGCTCTCGATTGATTTACGACTGCCGAACGGCCGGGGCTCACCCGCCCGGATCAATCTTCATTACGTGACGTTGCGCTATAAAATCGCTGCCAACTGCTCTGGCACTGTGCTTTCGCGCGGAGATTACTGGATTTTAAAACTTGTGCTTCTTCTGGTACTAAGAAGCTTCAAACGAGCTCTTGATAAATTAAAAATTATACAGTTAGATTATTTAAAAAGAACTTTTTATTTGAAGTCTTTGATCCAGAGTATATAACTTCTATGCTTCGAAAGCTAAAAAAAAAAGTTGCCTTCCCTCATAAAAAAAGTAATAAGGATGCTGCAAGGTACTACGAGTGGGTTGATTTCAATGCGACGCACTCGTCTAATGCGTTCGTACGCGGTGCGCGTAAAACATTCGCGCGAGTGCGAGTTGCTAAATTGCAATTAATTATCTACGTTTTGATGTACGCGCGACGATTCACAGAAGTTATTAAAGTTAATAACAAAGAGCGTCAGTTGAAGTACATGCACTTGGATATCGCCTGTATAAATTACGGCCGAAGTTAAAAAGTATTTTAAACGTTTAATAAAAAAAAAAAAAAAAAAAAAAAAACGAGGAATACAGAATGGACGCTCTGCAGAGTGTTACGTGGAAGATATTGCGAAGTACCTGCTGAAGTGGATTATGCGCATTTTTAAATTTTATGTCCATCCTCGTGTAAGAAGGTCAGAACTGACGCACGCAAACGGCAGCAGCTTTCATTTGCAAAACCGATGCTTTACAGCGCCAGCAGAAAGTGCAGATCGCCGATTCGCCGCGTCGTCTTCGCGCCTTAAACGGTCAAACGGGATTTCTTCCAAAGCTTATGCACGCGCCTCGGTCTTCATATTGTCCGTGTAATTTGAGCCTTGATAATGATCGCAACGCTCAGAGGCACATACGGCGACGCATTAATATCATCGCTCCGTTGAAAAATCACCCGCGCAAATGAGTTTTTTTTTTTTTTTTGCTTTATTTGGTCGCGATCTTTCAATTAATTTTCTCCGGCGAGAAACTTTCGGCAGCGCGAAGCTCGCTTCGAGCGCAATTCCCGAAGTTCCACGGCGCGAATTCCATTTATTGAAACGCCGCTCCTGCGGGTCCTACTCGCTCCGAATTAAAAAGTTCCGCCGTCTTACAATAAAGGCGACCGAACATCGCGGACCCCGGAATATCTGAATGATAATTGTTAATTGAAAATTTAAATGCACGACTCTTTGATGTTTGTGGGAGAATTAAAAAAGTTTTTCACATTGGCTATAAGTATACTGGGGTATCAAAAAAGGAGAAGGGAGGGTCCGTGTGCTCAGCTTCGATATTGAACGAACTCAAAGGGACTGCTAATTTCACTTTTCTTTTAGCGATTAATTCAACTTTGAATTACGTTTTTTCTCAGAAATTTACATCCAACCTACTACATTGGCTCTATTGCAGAATCATTTTCCCTTTTATGTCTAAAGACAGTACTTCCTAATTTCTTCTAACGCGAATCGACCAATTCCATCTTGATGCCTTTGATACGCTGCTTTTAATCTTTGCCCCGATAAAACGCGCAACTAAACGCTCGCGCCTTAAGACCGAAGGAGGAAAAAGAAAAGCAATTGCTTCCCTGCCATTACAATTTTTCTCCGCGATCGCTCATCGCCACACGCTATTGCCTCATACTTTCCGCCGTTTACTCTCACAACTATTTGCTCCCTTTAACTTCTATTTTCTCTCGGGTTCCATCCATTTCTCCCGTTCTATTGTTGCGATTTACCCCCCTTCACCCTGCCTCTCTGCAATGTCCCCCTTTTTCTTGGATTTCTTTTGACGCTCTTGTCTTAATAGAAAGTAAAATGAAGAGAGCTTGAGAAAGAGAGACGAACGGAGCCGGAGCCGAGATCGGAAGAATGAGAGACGAGGGCTGCTCCGGTGAAAGGGGGCGATAACGGGCGCTACGCGAGAAAGAGACCGGTGGTGAAGAGAGAGAGAAAGAGAGAAAGAGAGTCGGCAACGTCGCCCGGTCGATAGGCGAGCGCACGAGGGTGCGGCAACGCCGCGGCGAGGCGTCTGCTTTAAAAGCAGCGTCTCTCAAACGGGGGCTCCCGAACGCCGCCCCTTCTACCCCCCGGGTGCAGTCTATAGGCCGCAGACCCTTTGCTGCCCCCTTATCGACGCGACCCTATTGTTAAGCAGGACCTACGAAATAATGCGCCCGCTGATGTACCGGTCTGGCTTCTTTGGGAGCCCCGCGTTACGCCGATTATGCTCCGAATGCCCGGAATGCTTTCTCCGGACTTTTATTTTCCTGCACGTGCGCATAGCGCTTTAATTTTAATGCGATTTTAATGAATATTTCTGCTCGGGATTTAAAGGTGGCCGCTGCGTACACCGGACCACGAGTGAAATTCCATCCCCGGAATTGGAACGATGTTGCTGAAGGTAAAATTACATATTTTACAAGGATTTTTATTAATAAAGCGAATTATGACGGTCGTTAATAAAATGTGTTTTTTAATTACGAACTCGAAAGTATATGAAATTTGAGTTAGAGGTGGGTTCAAGACCTTTGTTTTTTTTTTCATTTCTACCTTCTGACAGGTTGGTGAAAATAATTGATGATGAAGGAACGAGTGTCGGGCGAGTTGCGTGACTCTTTAAATGCTTCACAAATAGATTAAAGAGACATTGTGCGAGTATACGCCGGCGTACGCTCGGTGTATTAACAGCCTCGTAATTAACGCAGGTAATGTGTACAAAGAAAATGTATAACGCTATATTATCCACGAGCGCGTTAAACTATTTAATGCTTCGATCGAGAACTAAAGTGTTTGAAATCTTTAATAAAATCTACACTTTGCGCGTAATAACGCAAAATTATGTTATTGAGAGTAATAAAGAGCGGTTTGTTATTAAAACCTTGATAAAAGCTGGACTCGCCCGCCTTTCTCTTCCCTTTTTTTCGCGAGTAAATAGTTGCCTTAACGCATCAGCGCGAGAATGCTCGGGATTTTTTTTTCGGCTCATTTCAGAAAGCCGAGGAAAAAGTAAAGCCCACCGTGAGCCGTAATTTAGTCTCAGGCGTAACTCATCTTGTAATGGTTATGCGAGTTTTTACAGCGAAATCGCGTAATTGCAGCCGTCCGCCGGTGTGCGCTCCTTTTTTCCCCACCGCCCTTCCCCTCTCTCCGCGAGTAGCGAGCTCCATGCAGAAAAGGCGTTTTCGCGCGATATTACGAGATCTTCCATATTATTGCGGATGATAAATAATTTATACGCGCTCCCGAGGTGGCGCGACTCGCTCATTAAATCAACTCTAATTGTGAAACGTCGGGCAGGCGCGATCTAATTTTGAAATACTCGCATGAGATTGTGCTCCTTCGCTTAATGTCTTTTTGAAAATGCTGCGCCGCGGCGGGGGACATTAGAGACGGTCTAATGATTTTTTGAAGGGATTCGTGAATAAATGGCTGCGGGTGGGCAATTTTTCGAAATCAGGTCAGACGACGATTATTTCTTCTCCGCATAATTTTTCTACTTTCTTTTTATTAATTCTTTGCCTCATCTTTTTATTAACATCGACTGAGCGTTTATCGTTGTTCAATGCGCTTGGAAGCTCATAAAGTGCTTAAATGTAAATTTAATGGTATATAAAAGAAGCCGATCGCGGAGCCGGCGGTGATCGAGAGTGCCAGAGCGTCACAGCAAGGCAATGCTTAATTTTAATAATCAAACGGAAGCGCGAGGGTCCAATGACTGCGCTATCTACTTGACATGTATATTATTATTAGCAGGCGTTATCAGTGCACTCGGGAGCAGTCAATGAAGATGTAAAGAAAATTTAATAATTCGCTCGATAGCGCAAAGTCCGCGAGGAGGAGGAGGAAAAAAAAAAAGCTCGCGCTCTATCGCTCGAGCTTTTGAAAGCTAATAACAGTAAATTTAGCAGGTGTGCAACGAATCATCTTTATTGCCGGCTGCAGATAGGCGCGTCGTCGTAAAGCGCGCGTTCGAGGCTGTGCCGGAGGGGGCCCCGGCTATTTTAAAAATGTCCCACGTGCAAACTTTAAATTCGGATTAAATTATCCGCCGCGTAATTGCGCGGCAGGGACGAGAGGGGAGGCTCGAGCTCGCGCGGAATATTGCGCCTCGGCGGAAAGAAGGGGAAAAAGAAGCGAGAGAAAGAGAGAGGGAAAGGCTAAAAAAGAAAAAATAGAGGCGAGGAGGGAAGAAGCTCTCGAGTAGCGGATTCTCGCTCGCTCGCGAGAGAGTTGGTTTTCATTTGCGCTCGCACACACGCTGCCGGCTTCGCTTCCCTTCTTCTTCTTTTTTTGCGAGCAACGATAATACGAGGCTACGGCGCTCGCTCGCTCCGTGCCAAGATCGATAACATTCCACTTTCGCGAGCGGCGCAATATTCGCCGACAGCCACGAGCTGGAGTAAAAAATGCGCGCTCCGTTCTTCCCGCGCCGTCCGGTGTATATACCTCCCGGAGGTTATTGTGCGAGTCTGAGAAATGACTCGAGGCCCCGCGAGAGAGCAAGACGTTGCGCCGAAATTCGCCGGTTTCGCGAGGTGCCAGGGGCTCCCGGGGCAACATATCGCGCGTCCGCGGAACTCTACTTTCCCGACTTCCACTTGCCGCCGCGCGGTCGAAGTCGTCGGTGTAAATTTAGTTGATGTGAAAATTGTGTTACTCACCCGGCGCGCGTTACTTTTTATACGCGCCGCGTGTACGTGCTTTTCCTCGAGTGACTTGCACTTTTCTCTGGAAGCTGCAGGATTGACTTACCTGAAATGAAAAGGAAAATTTTGCGTTATGTACAGATGTGTTCACATTTTTTTTTTTTTAAATTTCAGAAGTCATATAATTACATTTAAAAATAACAATAATTTCAATGATATATTGTCTTCATAAATAATTCGTGAGCATTTAAATCGATATGAGACTCATTAAAGTACATTCGGGCTGCGTAAAGATCAATACGAACAATATAATGTCCACAATTACTCAACGTCTGATTTAAGAAGATACAAATTATCGTTCTCTCCAAATACGAGCTCTGCTCGGAACGTCATAAAAAAAAAAAAAAACAACGACCAAATCAGGTTACCAGGAAACTCCCGTGCAAAAACGAAGCTTGCAAAGTGCGCTCCGTTTCGTTGGGGCCTCGATGAGCAAAAAAAAAAAAAAACGATTTTCAAACTCGTCGCGACTTCGACGTGGAGGCTGGCCAACGTCGAGCCTGCCAAAATCGGGCAGTAGCCTCTTTTGCGAAACTTGTTTTTGTCGTAGTATCCTAGTATCGCTCTCTATTACACGCGTAGCAATCCCAGGGGTATTATTCTCTAACTTATATCGGAGGTGATATACCGATACACGCGAGATATTCCTATACTGCGCAATGTAAATATATTGCTAAACGCACTATATCGTCCACGATATAGTTAGAGAATAATACCCCTGGGGGGAAAAAATGGTATGGAAGGGGCGCCTCGAAAGGTCGGCCCTTCGGTTCATCGACTCCGTCGCGGACTGGAACTCAAAGGGCGGAAGTGTCTCGGACCGATGAATTAATTTCATTATTCGCCCAACGAGCGAGTCACCGTCCAAGAGGAGCGAATTTTTCCAGCCTCGAGGTTTTCGCGCTCGGTCGGCGCGGAACAAACGCGCCGCGGTAAGAGGGCTTTCCTCTCCAACTCGTTTCAACGTTAACAATAATTTTACGCGGTTATCTAGTTATGTCAGAAAGCTCCCATCAGTCCGTCCGTGTGCATAAAATCGCCAGCCTTCGGGTTCGCCTCCCTCCTTTTTTTTTTTTAAATAAAGAGAAAAAACGGAGGCGAGATGGTTGACTAACCACTTAAGTACATCAGAGCTGCATCCGGGAACTAGTCACTCAAGAGACGCTACTCAGCGCTTGTCTGACAGCATGTAAAATTCAAGCGGCTCCTCGACGGAGGTATATAACGTTCAGCTCTTCCTCCGGCGCGAAGTATAACGAGGTGAAGGATCAACCGCGAGAGCGTCCTGGACGAGCCCGGCATCTCTTTACCCGCGGCGAAGCTTCCGAAGCGTCCGCTTTCGCTCGGCTGCATCAGGAGTAGCGGGAGGTCGTCGGTGGGCCGCCGAGACACCCGTCAACCTTTTTTTTTTTTCGGCGTATGCTCTGGAATCTCAGCGGGAGGAGCACCACGGCGTAGAGTGGCTTGTATTAATAGCGAACCGCATGGCTTCTCTCTCATCTCTCCCTAGGCGACTATTTCGGAGCTTTACGGAGCTTTAGCGGCTTCGAGAGTCGCCCTCGCGGAGCCGCCGGAATGCGTTTGCGCTCCCGCGGGCGCGACACCTCGGCCGGCTATTTTCGAGAACATTTTTCCTCAAAGTTTCTTTTACTGCGGTCGTTAAAGTCCATCAAAGAGTACACACTCCCGGGCGAACAACGGAGCGCACAGTGCGGAGGAAGGCCGATCGGCTCGGAAGCCGTGTGTGTACAGAGGGTAAGATCAAACAGCTCGCGCGCACAAAGGCGGCTGCGCGAGCAGTAACACGGTCTAATTGACGATTTCGCCGGGGCCATTGTGCCGCGCGGCTCGCCGGACACCTGCGCGCGGTGTGGCTTTCGTCGCGCGCACAAGGCGCGTTATCAAACGCCTCGCCAGAGCAGACTAAGCCGCACGCACGCCCCGAGCGAGCGATGGAAATGACGAAAGAAAGATGCGTGCGATTAACGGCGAAGGACGCGAGCCGGATAAGAGCGAGGGGTATGGCCTTCGGAGGGTCAGAGGCAGCGGCCGGACGAAAGGGGGGGGGGGGAGTGCCGGCGACGCAGGGGGAAGCTTAATAACAAGGGATATCTCCTCTCCTCCTCAGGCGAGCGCGTTCGTACGACTCTCTCCTCGCAACTGCAATTTCGCCTTCACCCAGCTGCCTAGCCAATCAGAAACGGCCTTGCGAAAAAGGAGACTCGTTTCTTGCGCTCCTCGCAAGCGCTAACCGTGCGCGTATTGATCTCCCGCTTTCTTTGACTTCTCTTTATCTCCTTCCTCGTCCTCCTCGCCGCGCCGTGCCCTTGGCGTATCTGCACCGCGAGAAGAGACTCTCCCGCGCGCTCAAGCTCTCGGCTCTGTGTGTACGCGTATATATAAGAGCAGAGAGAGGCGCACAAAGGCCGCGTAATTAAGAGCTCGCGAAGAGTTTTCCTGGCCGCGATCCGGTTTTTGAAGAGACCTATACGCTCTCGCTCGGGCGAGGCGCTATGCGCTGATGCTTTTCCCTTATAAAGCGCGCCCGAAATCGCGAAAAGTGTCGCGGTGAGGAGGAGAGGCGCGTCGCGACAATGGGATCGAGGTCGGCTGCCATTGTGCCTCGTTGCGAGGGAGGCGCGGGGCTTGGGCTTATCGCGGCTGCGCGTCGATACATTTCGAAATTCAGCGCTGCGACACGCGTACTTGAGTACTTTTTTTATTTGTACGATTTTATTTAGCGCGGGAAGGCTCGGGGGATCGCGCCCGTGACGCCACACGCACGAATCCCGCTGCGTCGTCGAAGGTTAAAGACACGCATGGGACCCGAGATATTTCGGACGTGGCTTAGCCTATATTTCTCCTTTTTTGCATGCGAGTCACGTCGTTCGGCCCTTCCCTCGCTCTTATCGTCATGTTGATCGCGTTGCGAAAGATTCACCGAAATACACGATGACTATGCTTTGGGAAATTGTTCTTTTAAGCGGTACATAGTTGTTAACAATACCATAAATGATGAAGCAATTTATCATGCAGAAATATTGAAATAATACTGAAAAAACAACTTGATAATTTTATCGAAGAAGGTAACACTTGATTTATTGTGCACTCCCATGCAATCATTACAATCTTCGTAAGAAAATTCCTCATATTAATTATACTGTATTACATATTTGACTAAGATGAGTCGAAACGAAAAATTATTATTATTTTCTACACTCTTTCCCAGTGCGTAAGACTCTATTTGACCATACTGTCTTCTATATAATGTTATTGAATGAGCCAATATGTAAACAAAGTATTCTAATCAAGCAAGTCCCTTTACAGAGGTACAGCAGAGGCTAACCTCTACCGAAGTTTCCTCACCTCGTTTTCATGCTGCGAAAATTCGGATTCGCCGGGTAGCGTCGGGGTTGGTGCAGTTGCTGCGCTTCGTGCTCGCGTCCCCTGAGCGCCCGAGGTTGCGGCGGGAGGCGGCGGCGCCGGGGCACGGGAGGGGACGGCGGCTCGATTCTGTCCACGGTGCCGGGCGGTCTTCGCTGCTGATAGTAGTGATGGTAATGGTGGTGATGGTGATGGTGGTGATGATGATGGTGATGGTGGTGGTGTACACTCGCCTGCAGCTGGAGGGGTCCGCGCCACCAGATCACATAGGGCACCTGGGCCAACCGGGGCAGGAGTTCGAGGACCGGGGGCCGCCTCGTCGCGCCGAACTGGACGCTGCCGGACTCGCGCCAGCGGTGCTCGCGCGGATACATGTCACGGCGTCATCGCGCCGCCAGGCCGCCGCACCGTCACCGCACGTGTGTACTCGGCTGTGCTGCGCGCTCCGACCTCGAGGCGTGGCACCGGCGCCTCGCTCCTGTGCTCGCCTCGGCCTCGCACTCGCGTCGACACTGACGGCGACGTCCGCGGGGGTCGCGGGGCCGTACTAAGGGCAAAGATACGAGAGCGGACTCCGGGTGCCGACGTCTCGCCGAAAAACGCGGAAGGCCGGCTCGCTCTGGCTCCGGCGCGGCCTCGTCCTTTCGCTCTCTCTCTTTCTCGCGGCGTCGACTTCCACGCCCGAAGCTGCTGCGCGAGCGCGGCTGGAGGCGTGGGAGGGAGGCCCGGCCGCGAACAACGAGCCGAGGCGTCGACGTCGTCGCGCAGCCCAGCGCCGGCGCGCAAGCTCGCAAATTCAAACTGGCGCGCGCGCGCGCGCATCTTCGACCCTCGGCGCGCTCAGGGACGGCACCTGCACTCGGAGGCGAGCCACTATATCGGGCTACTCGCCTCTTATCAAGCTCTTGTCAGGATGCGTTTCTCCCCTTTTTCTAATGGACTATTCATTCCACTAACTGATGCGATTTGTAAAAATCTTGAAAAGAGTATACTTGCGTAACTGAATACACGGTATTGGTGCGCACGAGATGCTCGTTGACGATTAAAAAAAAGTTGGCAATTTTCAATTCTCATTTTGTATCGAATTTGTAGAATTAATCTTTAATGCTCCATTGAGTGCGGATAATTTATGAAAGGCCGGTCGATTCCGATGAGGCATTACTGTTTAGCCGCATAATGAACGATGAATATCTTCATTTTCGTAATGATTTATAATGCCTATATAATTTCGCGAATAATTGGCCAAACCAAACACATAAATTGCGCGAGTCTCGCGATTAATTCCATTAGCCGGGGCTTCCACTCACAATGCCCATTCTTCCAGCATTTCGATACTGCAAAAAAAATCCATCGAAAAGGAATTGCAGCGGCCGCGGGGATAGTCGGTCGAAAACGTCAAGAAGCGCCGCGGCAAGGCAATCACAATGGTCCGATGTGGCATCGCCGTGCGAGAACCTCGAGATCGTCGATTTCGTCACGCGTGCGTATACGCGCACCCCGCGAGAGAGATCCCGGGGCTTCGGGAGCGTGTGCACACAGCCATCGCGTAATAATTATCGAGGCGCATCGTATCTCCGCAGCCCGAGGGGCTCGCTCGTCCTCCGGCGCGGCTCGAGAGGCAATTATTCAAGCGTCACGTACCGCCGATCCGCGCGGTGCACGCTCCCCGATACATCTACCGCTTATCAGATGTACAACGCGGCGCGGAGAATTACGCGCTTGCGTCAGGTAGCGTCGAGATTTTTACCCCCCTATTTACATTCATCCCGCGCGGACTCGCGCAGAAAATTAGAAATGCACTTTCTCAAATGCACTGTAAAACAGCACGCCCTTGATCGAGCAAACATACCTACGCGTATATACTACTCGGCTGATTCGATGAAAACACTCTTAATTTATCCAATTTGTCAAGAGTAGTGCGCTCCTTTTTCCAAAGCGTCGACTCCGTACGAAGGCGCGGATAATTTACGAGCTGTTGAGAAAGAACGGTAAACACGCGTAAAGGAGCAATCTCGATAAGTTCATTTGACACGCGTTATGTAGTATCTCCTTAGCATCGTTAGATCATCGACGCTTCTTGCGAAAGCCGCGCGCGGCGCGCTCGATCGATCCGCGCGATCAGGGAGGAGCCGCGGATAAAAAAAACGGGCTCGCCCCGCCTCTGAGCGCGCCTTGCGAAACAATACTCGGGGGCCCCCCCGAGACACCGAGGCGCCTATCGTCGGCGCGATCGGCGACGTTGAGAACAGGTGAGCCGGAAGCCGGCCGACTCGTGGCCTTGATCCCCGATCCTCGCGCGAGTGAGAGGCGCTGGCCGAGACTCGCAGCATCATCTGCCGCGGCCGAGGGCATGTATATCGATTCTCCTCGCCGTAAATCATGCATTCGCCACGGGTTCGCGTGATTATCACTCGCCGCGGCTAATTGCGCCGAGATCGCGCGACCGATAGTGCCCGCGCAAGCTCTCTCGGCCCGCCATCCTCCCCGGCAATTATCTTACGGCCCGCCGCGAGGCACCCACCGCTGGACACGAATATACTTTTCACGCAATTTGGCGGCCTGCAGGGCGATCGATATCGAGCTAAGTAGCAGGGGACGCTCGATTGTGCTTGATTTAATATCGAATGAGAGAGACGGTCTGTGCAGTCACGAGGATAATTACATTCGCGGAGACGTTGAAATTTTGCATTTTACGGATCAACTACGTAATTGGGCAGACTGATTGACACTATATGGAAGATAGATCACTGCGAGCCGCCGTTTCCTCTGGTGTAACGATGATAATTTACGGCTTTCGGAGGCATCGTCCGAAGGCGAGAAGGAACACTCGAAACAGCCGATCGAACGACCCGACTGTGGGTCAAAGCTCGGTTATATAGTGCTTTTCTATGTACCGAGAACAATGCAGACGGAGACGAGTGCGGATGTACCGAGGGTACGAAAATTAACAGGATCGGGCGACAGGCGATAATAGCGCAAGATACGCTCGGATGATTATCTCGTTCGATTGGTTCCCAGCCGCGCTCGAGATAGCCCAAGAAAACGCTCGTGGAACCGCTAATTATGCCCTGAATTATAGCGCGCACATTCCGCTTATCAATTCCGTTCTTTTCGTGAAATGAGGGGCAGCGAGGCGGGAGGGAAGGACTTTTATTTCGTCCGGCTGATTTATCGGTCGCCCCGACTCATCTTTCACCCGGCTGTCGGGAAATGATTTCGTTCTCGGTTTTCGTCGTGCGGTCCGCGGGAAGAACAAGAGAGGGAAGAGCCGCGCGCGCTCTCGCCTGCATTATGCGCGAAATTGAAGCTGTCACGAGCCGAGACACGTGAAAGTCATCGGTCGGATCGTGTGGGGCCTGCGCTTTTCACCCGCCTCTGCGCTCCGATCGCCTTTTAATTGCTTTCGCAGCGCCTCCTACGGCGCGCGACATAACGCGTAAATGTGTATGCAATGCACGAAATACACCGAGCCGCGGCAGTGCGGTCTCCTTTCTTCGTTTTTTGCAATAGTGCCGGGACACGCGCGTGATTGCAGCTCGTCCGCAGACACGTTATCGAGGCGAACGTCATTTCGAAATGTACAAATGGCTTATTTGTTTAGCGCCGAATGTTTACGAGATGAGGCGGGCCGATACGTTCGCGCAGCTCCGCGCGAATCTCGCCGGAGAGAGGGGGATAATGTAAATAGAACGGGAGTATCGTCGAACGCCGTGGCACTGTCCGACCCCATCGTAACTACGTACTCTCGCGGTTGGGGAAGCGTTGGTAATTTTGGAGCGATATACCGGCTCCCCACGACTACGACTGCGCTTTACGACAGAGGCTGACGCGATGTTGAGGAGAGGCAGCGCAGCTTCGGGCATAATTATAAGCAGTAAAATAATTTTATTTGAGCGCGTTTTATGCCTTTCATTATTTGTAAATTAAAATGCAGTAGGAGGGGTAGGTGATTCGAAGTTTTATTAAATAAATTACGAGCGCGTTTTTTTTTTTTTTTTATTTTATTTATGTATAAAAGTAAATACGGAAAAAACTATTTGGAAAGTTAGATATTCCGACCTACATAAATCGCGCGTCGTGCGAAACTTTTTCATCTCTCAAAGCCAGTCGGTGCGGCACGGGGCTTTGCTGCCAGAAGCGGGAAAACGGCTCCGCGTACGAGCGCGCCAATAAAACTCAGCGATTTTCAAAATTGAACCGCCGCACGAAAGTATCAAAAATCCCAGGCGCTCGGAGAGAACTCCGAAAATTCCTCGCTCAGCGAAATGTAACTTTTTGCCCGACGAAAAGTAGCACCTCGTCTTCTCGCTAAAGAAAAAATAAAAAAAAAAAGGAAACTGGACCTCCAGGAAGAAATACATGGGCCCGAGCGGAAGTTCGCACAGCCCTGAGTCGACGCTTTCGCGAAGTCGGGCGCACCCCGCGATTCGGCATGGGTCGTGGAAATTCGCAAGCGGCGGCGGCGGCGCTGCACGCGGCCTGCGCGCAGAATCCCGCCTATTGATCCGCTCGCCGGCGGTGCGTGAGATTCGCGAGCGATACGAGCGGCAGCCAAGAGAAAGAGACAAAGGGAGTTAAAGCTGACAAACACAACGATTTATACCGCTCGGAGCGGGAGGCGATGACGAAGGCTACGTCTTCCTTTTTTTTTTTAATCTTTTCTCTGCACCTCGCCGTCCTTCGCGGCGTCATTGCTTCCGGTGGCGTTACACCTCTCGGCTGCGGCCGCGAGAGCAAGGGGCAATTTCGGAGAAAATGGAAGGCGAGCGATTTTCCTCGCGAGAACCTACTGTTCACTCCCCTCCGCCGATCCCCACGGGAACGCGCAGCATCCCATCGCGAGCTCGGAATAAATGGGATTTTTTTTGCTCGCGTCGCTCGCCTCTGTTTGCATTATACGCGAAATAAACGAGCGACTGCGGCTACGTCTCCCTCCACCGCTCGAATAATCCGCCTTAGAGATACGCGTTATTCCCGCCGGTGAAAAATTGATCGGCCGCAGTGCGTGTGTGTACGGAGAAACTCGTTGACCAGCTAGCTTGCGTTCGCACTCGCGGCGAAGAGAGATAACAGGCCGACCGCAGACGCTTTTCTTCGCGCTATTATCGATTAAATTTAGAGCCAGCGCTTATCCGCCCGCGTCGTAGATAATTTTAAACTCGCCGTTCCCAATCGCTAACAACGGCTCTCCTCTCTCTGGCGTCCCGGAGCCTGTTTACCCGGCAATTTTCTTGTACGCTTCGGAGAGAAAAACAATGTTCCCCGCGCGAAAATAGATTTTCCACGCGCGAAATAAATCGCGCGGTAATTCGAGGCCGATTAGGCGATTTACGGCGCGCGAGAGGCGCCCCGACGGTAATGAGCTCCGCTCGCGGGCGGCACGCGGCTTGAAGGATGGAACGGAGAGTTGAAAAATGAGGAGTAGCCGACCGACAGGCGGACATTAGCGCTCGACGCCGCGACTCCGTGCAGGGGCTTTTATAAACGAGCGCGACTGGGCTCGGCCCGTTTGTGGGAATCGATTGAAATTTAATTTAATGAGCCGCGCGGCCGTTGCCACCGGCGACGCCGCTCCCATTATTTTGTTAATAAACGCCGCGCTTAGGACACTCTGTGTTTACAGCTCAGTGGCAATAATTGAAAACGATATTAATTCAAATGTTAATTTCGCGCTGAGGACCTGCGAATCGGCTTTAATCTCCGCAATAATCGATTATCAAATTTTGACCCCTCCCCCCTCCTGTGCGAACACTTGCAAAGTGCATTTGAGCGTAACGGCCGGGTAATTGGATGATTTGAATTTTCGTCTGTGCCCACGCCCGAGCGACAATATTTACATATCATTCAAGTTTCTATTACTGTACAAACGATGATAACTGACGGTGCGTTGCGCGCGCGGCTTCGCTGATAACGTTGTAGCAGTCGGTACGGCCAAATTCAACGTCAATATTTTCGCGAAACACGATTGCCGTGCAGTCGCGTGCCTCGTTAGCGCCCGGCCCGCATAGCCGGGAAAACTGACTCGCTGCTAATTACTCGGTGGCCGCGGGTTTTGCGACATGATTGAGTTTTGTAACATAATATTTTCCTGCGAGAAGCGGCCGCCGGTGCCGCTCGCCGGGGTTCGCCGCCTCGCCACCAGATGGCAGCAGCTACCGAACCAACAGGGGCGCGGATAATCGCAGATTCCTACCATCCGACGCGCGCGAACACATAGGATGCTGCAGCTTGCCTCGGGCCTCGAATTGTTTCAGCGGCGATTAAATTTAAACGACGAAAGTAATTATTTTTCCTCTCGACGGGCGGCGATTGTTTCGCGTTTTACGCTGAATAGCGTAATCTTTTTCGTGCGCGCGGATTTAACGGACTCTATTCGTTACGAGCTGTCGCGAAAATTCGCCCCGTAAGGGTCTTGCAATCCCCGGGGTTAATTCGCAATTTAACAATTATTATTGGGTCGTGCAGGATGGCGGCGAAGTCGATAAAAGGGTAGGTAGAGAGAGCCGTCGCCGGCGCCGGGGGAGAAAATCTCTTATATTTTTTGTTTGCCACCGCGATGAAAGTTAGTAAACGGCACTTCGCGCGCGGAAAAATTTTTAATCGACTATTAGCGCACCGGCGTCGAGTTCAGTGTCTCTAAAAAGCTGGACGCGTTTACGACGCGACTGTGCATAGTTCAGGGGCTTATCGCGACGCCGGCGCTTTGTAACACCAATTTCCAGAGCCGGATTAATTAATATGAATTTCAAAGTTTAAACAGCGAGGACGGCGAGGTGGCGAATGCACCAGCGGCTGCTGCTGTTTTAATTCCGGCAAGACACTACGTGCCCCGCTCAATCTCGGGATTACGATCGCCCGGTGGAATGAATAACTTTGTTAATGTGATTTTTTGTCGCTGAAATTATAACGACGGGAGGGCGGGAAGAGGGGCAGGGGGGGTACTTTTGCGAGACTCTGGGGTAGATTAAAAGGAACGACGCGAAGGAAAAGGGGAGAGGCGGCTGCGAAGTCGCATTAGCGGCGAGGGGGTGATGTGTAAATCTGCGACGACGAGGTGGCATTCAGCGGCTCGTTTTCCAGCTCGTTGAAACGATACACCGGTAGCCGGAGATACTCTGAGAAACGAGCTGCTAGTGTACACGAGTTAGGCCAACAATTACGTGCGTTGTAAAGTGAAGAGGCAAAAGTTTCCATTCGGTCCTTAAAAATTCAAAACTCATCGCGAAAGTTGGGCGGCGCTTGGCTCAGCCACCGCCGGCGACGCCACACTCGGAGAATCAAAAAGTTCGGGGCAAGAATTACTCGGAGCTCGAAGGGGACAAATACCCGAAGAGTTTACACGGGCTCAAAGGCATTAAAGGATATAAGTAAAGTAAAAGGCCGGTGATCTGCAGAAACGCGCTAAAGAAAATCGCGGTAAGTGCTCGCTCGAATAAGAAGAAACGGAGGCCCGGAAAGTTGGCAGCGGGGGTGGCAAAGGCAAAAAAAGTGAGCGGACAAAGAAAGAGGCGCAAGCAAACGACGAGGAAAATGAAAGGTAATGACGATATCCAAATTGGGCCGGTTCGATCGAGTATCCGACAAGAGAATCTCTTTCCAATTGAATGCATCCCACCACCACCGCCACCCCCGATTTCTCGGGGAAGCCCGCCTTCCTTTACTTCTTTTATCTACCTCCTGCGCGCTCCCAGGAGACGGCCGCTTGTCGGCTCGGCTGCCGCCGCTATCCTAACTTGGAGACCGTAAAGTTCGCCGAGATCGGGACACCTCCTGCCCCGTCCGGCAGCCCAGCTTCGGTCTCTCTCTCTCCCTTTTTACTCGGCAAATGAAATCACAATTTCCTGACTAGCCTTTCATTTTCTATCAGTCCGCCCGTCCTTCTCCCGGCGAGTTTCGTCGGGCTGCCTCGCGCGCCCATTCATTGCCCACCCCCTTCTCTCGCCTGCTTAACTACAGCCCTGCGTCGTCGCGTCTCCTGAATCCTTGCCCCTCCACACCATCCCCCAAACCCCGTCGTGTCCCTCCCTTTTCGTTCTTATTGATACTGCACCCCTGCACGTGTAACTAGGCGTCCTTTCTCCCTCTCCAGTGCTCTCTTCTTTTTGGATCAGCCAACATTTGTGCGCTAGACGATACTTTATTAAATTCGCACGTGCAAACGAGACCGGGGCAATTTCGAATTCCGCGCGAGGAATCCCGAATCGAGAGGGAAAACAGAAGGGCCAGAAGAAGAGACTTTTACGCATGAATTGGCTATTTCCGCGTTCGCCGCCGTCTGCGATGACATTTTTCTTTCGGACTTTCTTACTTTTCTCGAGAGCACGACCGGGAATTCATCAGGCGGATCGCGCGTGTTTTAGCAGCCGTGCTCGAGGAAGGAGAAAAAAAAGGCACCCGGCAGGAGGCGAGAAATAATGGCTGTTTAAACGCTCGCTCCGAGAGTTCCCGCGATATTTTAAAGCCGGTCATTTATTGTTTCGAAGTAGTTGAATATTTTCCCGTCCCCGATTGTTTCAGTTCGGTGCTATACTGCCACTGCTCGGTTGGTGTTTTTTTTTTTTTTTTATTTCGCGAAAATTTCAGTGATCGAGAGGCCGAGATAGCCCGGTGAATAGAGTGTCATTAAAATAAAATATCGGACGGAGCCTTTCGAAAGCGGCGCTCGCTGCGCGTCGACGACACTTACAATCAGATATCGAGTGAACTTTGTTTTTGCGCACTTTGCGAAAGCGCACATTAAAACGCGGAAAATGCACTCCGCATTTTCTTTAATGTGCATTTAGCGCTTTTTGTTTCAGCTCGAATGACCTTCGGCCGCTGGGCGTCCGTTCGCTTTGAATTAATAGTTCGCCGAGGGAGAGAGCAACTACGTTAATTCGTCAAAGTTTATCGGAGCCGAAGGCGCGATAAAAAAAGTGCCGCTGACGAGCTCGCTGAAATTTTAACGCGCAAAGTGCGCAAAACCACGAGCTTTCGGGAAAGCGATAAATATCGCAAGTTTTCGAAAAGGGAAGACAGGACGAGAGTGCAAGGTAATTAGGGTATTATTACGAAATTTATGGAGGGACCAAATCGGGCGACGAGCCATGGCCCGTCCACTTTTCGCGATGTTAAATTTCACCGGAGGGAGCTGGGAACGACAAAAAACGACAAGATGAAAGCGCTAATTTCGGGTAACGTCGCGGCACCGACTCGTGCGATCGCGACAAAATTCCTGCTACGTTGGGATGAAAGATTTATGAAGGGGTAGGTCGGAAATATAAATAATGCAGCTCCGCTCGAGACCCACCCACCACCCCGATCGTCATTATGCTGCCGCGATGCACAAGCCGTTGCCTTCTTCAAGCCTCAGTTGGCGTGATTTTTTTCAACTCGATTATCTTATTTCTTTAATGCATAATGTATGCGGACGCAAGATGAGACGATTAGAAGGGTGTGAAATTAAAATTGTTTTGTATTCATACATTTTTAAGTTCGACATTTGATTTCTGATTGTTAAAGCATAAAAAATGTTGTAGAACACGAAAGGGTATGTAAAAGTCACGATTAGGACTCTGCAATACAGACTCCAACATTTTCTGATTATTTAAAAACCGAAACAAATATTCGAAAAAACCGCTTTGTGTTGCCCTCCACTATGGTGTAAAGAATGTGTATGTAAATGTGTGTGTCATTACAATATCAAGAAATTCCGTTCATAACTCTAGGAGATAAATGGATTGAAAAATTTGTAAATATTGCGCACAAACGCTACATTTTCCAATCCTTTCTTCTCAAAGAGTTATTAATGGAATATAATAAATAACAATATTGAAACTGGACGTTTTTTCAGACGAGTTTATCGAAAATTTATTTTTTTTGTTTTTAAATAATAAAAAAATGTCGAAGTCGGTATTGCAGGTAACCACGACTTTTACATCTCGTTTAATTAAATTTTGATCATTTTATAAACGACAGTTTTTTGTATCGTCTTTTTAGACGAGGCCACCAAAATTCAACAAAATAATAAAAAATGTATTTATATTTTTTCTCGCAATTCATCTATTCTTAATTTTTTGATGAATAATGAACTACATCATTTTACAAGGGGAGGATCATAAAACAAGATGAACAAAGAACTTTTTCCTTTTTTTTCTTATTCCGCTCGAGTATCACCTCAAGAAATGTAGGTAACCCGAGACTTCGCTTGGTAAGGGACTCGGCGCGAGCAAAAGTCGTGCGCCTTAATAAATTCGTCAGAGTACATCGCGTCGGGCGGGCTCCCGGCAATTTTTCAAAACTCTGCCCCCGGCGATTAAACTCGCTATCTAGTCGCCATGCGCGCGTAATTTCTTCAATTTTTTCGCCACTTAAGCAGCGACTTTCGTCTCGCCGGGCGAGCTTTATCGAGCCAGACTCCTTCACTCCAGAACCTAGAGGAAGGGGAGTAGGTGGGAGGGGGGGGGGATAACTCTCGCGGGAGGCGACGGGCCGAGCCGCGGAATCGCGTCCTCCCATCAAATTAAACGGATTTATCTCAGGGTGCTCCGGCGCGGCCGAAGGGAGAGAACGAAATTTTTCCCGGGTGCTCGATGACTATCGGCGGAAAGGCAAGGGAAAGAGCCCTCTCTCCACACGCTCGGGCGAGTTTCGCGCTCGGCCGGAGCGCCGCCGAGATATGATCCGGACCAGTCCTCCTCTAATTTACTCCGACGGGGCAGGGCCTCGCCTCGATGGAGATACAAGCGGACGACGCCTTCGAGGAAGCTCGGCGTTTTCTGCATATTGCAGGGACGACTCGAGCGGGCGATACAGAGACTGCGGAATCAAAGACTCGCGCCGCGTCTCGGGTCCGCCCTTGCATATTTCACGCGGCGAAAAAGGAGTTAACGGTAAAGAAGCGTGCTGTCGGAAAACGCCAGATAAGTCGTGAGAAATGAGAGAGCAGAGATGAGGTGGAGTCCTCGCTTCGCGGCGGTTGCACGTGCAGCCTCCTCGCGTATCTGTGTATACGTGCATAAAAGCGACGGAAAAGCTCGCGGGAGTGCCAGCAAGAGAGAAAGGGAGAGGGCAAGTAGCACGCGAGCGGCAGATTGAATATTTAAGAGGCGCGTTTCACTCGCGCGGAAAATCGAACGCTGTTCCTCCATTAGCGGCGACAAAGGCTGCGCCC
>JAWWEN010000009.1:10231219-10249236 GCA_035582955.1 Sycophila texana
GTTCGAATTGAAATGCATTAGTACTCACGAAGATGTGGCTACACAATAACATCATAAACGCAGCAACGTTGCCGTTGCTCGCATACTCACTTTCGACTCGTATCACTAATGTGAATTTTTATCTCTCTGGTTGGCACTACTTCCAATGCTCTGTTATAGGAAGTAGTGCTGCCACAGTCATAAAACAAAACTCATGCCGGTACAACCTTAAAATTTAACAAAGATAAAAAAAAAATTATTCTTCTGTACCAATTAAAATTGGCTATTAGCATGATTACGACGTATTTAATTATTTCTCGCAATGTCCTTCATCGTTTGCTTACAATATTTAAAAAAAAACTCATTAGAAAAAGAATGCCCCAACGACTTCAGTCCCGCATTGACGATCGATACATTAATCACAGCGAGTGAACGCGTAAGAAAGAAGTCGAGAAACCGAGACTCGGCTGCTTTCATTAAATTGCAAACGTAACTCCGCAAGAGGCACTATTCACTATTAATAGGAATTAAGTCGTCCTCCACGGTCGGCGTATTCCCCCCCTGAACAAGGCCTGATTAACTCGAGGAGGCGCCCCTAAGATTCCAAGTTTGCGAAGTGCCAAGACCCTTTCCACCCCTTCGTCGGCGAGACAAAAACCGAAGGCGAAGGCGAACCCCGGCTCCCTTTTGCCTACCCGTCGAATCGTCACCTCCCAAATCCTCCGGGAGGGAATGGAAAGGTTATATAGGTGCGCGTCGCTCGGGCGCAGCCAATCGGTCCTCCGTCGATCCTTCCCAGCGCGCGTGATTGCAAGCAAACACGATCGGAGCGCCGAAGGCTACGGTTCATTTTGCCGGCTTCGTACGCATCGATTAAACTGACGTAATTTATTCAAGAAGCCGTGGCAGCCGCCGGCGCGAAACGCGAAACGGAAGCGCTGACCACGAAGCCCCCCCCCACCCCCGGCCGCGCGTTCATTTTTAATTACGGGTCGCGACCACGGCGGAATCGATATTAGCGGGTATCGTCGACCACGCCGAAGGTGCTTACCCGCCTCTCGTTTTATCGAGTGCACCGCTGCTGTATCATAAAGCGGTCATAAATTGCGGCGGGTGGAAAACGGCGCGAGCGACTACTCTCGGGGTAAATTTTTCGGAAAATTTCCACGGCGAGAAGCTCGATCCGTGTTAATCAAAGAAAGTGTTTCGCGCGATGCTGCTGCCGCGTAAAGCCGCGGCTTAGCGGGAAATCGTTCGGAACTCCTTTTCGCAGCTTCCAATTTACATGCGAAGTAACGGCGATCGATTTTCGCGAGATAGGCGATGTTTATCCCGGGGCCGCTCGCATTGACTTAGCGCAGCGGCCGTTCAACGGCCTGCCTGGCGAAATTAAAGCACGGGGAATTGAAGCGCGCGTGCCTGTCGGCCTTTACGATAGGCCGCCTGTCGCGGGCTCCTTTTGAGGCCGAAAAAAAAGCTCGGGGGAGGCAGAGGGTGGAGGTGGAGGAGGAGGGAGGCGCGTGCCGCGCTCCACTCCCGGAACTTTGCGGCGCGCAATATAAGCAAGGGAGTTCAGCGGTCGGAATTTAATTTTCCTTCCCGGCTGCACGCTCGCTTCGAACTACAGTGAGCCATTGACGCGTCCGGCATATTTGCAGCTACATTACGGCGTTGCTAATAAGTAGAGGAAATTCCGAATGTCGCTCTCTCGGCGCGCTCGTCCATTGTTGTAAAGTCATCGCGCGGCGAGGGCTTCGTCGGCTTCTGCGAAATTGAAAATGATCTTCCGCATGGCTCGTGAAGAGGGATCTGCGGTTGGAACGTTGATGTGCGTGGATTCGCTACGCCAATTTCGGTGAAAAAACACGATGAACGCACAATTGCATAGTAATTCATATATCTGGATGATAATATAACCAAGATCGGGAATTTAATTAACTACCATGAAGATTCAAATTTCAACGTTTTAGACTTTATTAATGAATTTGTACGAAATGTTAAGTGTTCTTGAAAAGTTCGTTATGCAATCACAGCATTACTAACATTTATCGAAGCACCAAGATTTACAACATTATTATATCCTCTTAAAAATTAAATTTTTTAAATGGCACTAGACGACGCATACTACGCTTTTAATTAAGTTTTAACTTTTCGTTCCTCAAAATTGCGAAATTTAATAAGTATCAGAGAGGAGCGCACGTGAAATGAAATCAGGCAAAAAAAAAGGAAAAAAAAAAGAAAAAAAGGAAAAAAAAAACAAACAATTAAATAAAAGTCTGATCCACTGCTTTCGTAACTTTAGCGACATTATAAACCTACGTGTAATACATCCAGGTTCCCCCTAAAAAAACGAAGGTAAATAAAGTAAATATAAGTCGAAAAAGCTTGACATACATTATACGCGCTGTTCCCGTGGAATAGCACTCTGTGTCCGAGTGCTGCAGGGACGTCGAGGCGCGATTATTTACGTTTATTCCCCGGGCCACGAGGAGTCCGGGGAGCGAAAGCGTCGGAAGCGGCCAATAAAGAACGAGTGCCCGCGCGTGCATAACCGAAATCAGGTCAGGCTCGGCCAGCGGCGCACGTACCGAGCGTCTCCACACTCGTGTTTCGGAGCTTATGCGGCGCGCGACGAGAGTCGCGTAAAAAATTAAAGAAGGAAAGGCGAGCTCGCACTCGAGCAGACGGAAGAGGCAGTCGAGGTTACAAAAAGAGAGCTTGCACGCCGGGAGAGGAACTCGAAAAGGCATTCTCGCGTGAGGTATAATGTGGCGAAGCTGCGGCAGCGAAAAAAAAAGCAAGCAGAAGCCGAGAGTAAAGCGAGACGCGAGCTTCGAGTGGGCGAGAGGGTAAAAAACACAGTAGCGAGGCGCGCGAAATAATAGAACACGTAAAAAGGCGACGTCGGGGCTGTGACGTGTTTATCGCGGGCCTGGAAATTGCCGCCACCTTATACGCGTCCGCGTGGGGGGGGGGGCCGGGTGCCCCCCCCCCCCCCCCTCATGGACCCTCATGAGGAGGCGCCTTTTTCCGCGAGATTTCCCCGGACTGCGTCGGGGCGTACAAACGATTTACGTGCAAATCTTATTTACGCCCGGCGGTGCGTCGGCGCGAAAGCCAGTCACGATCGCGCCCACCTCGTTTCTCCATCCGGACCGACACTCGAGCGCCTGGCCAATGAGGAAACGCATAACCCGGGCTTCAGGGTGCACTTTTTATACCGATGCTTCCATCGCCTTTTTCTTTTGGTTCTCTTTCAATTTCAGTTTGTCTGCTGAATCAGAGCCGGAACGCCGAAGGAAAAACGGAGCTCGGTGAATTTGTCGGCGGTGTGCTTCCACTGCGCGGTTGATTATAAAACTAGGATGGCGTGGGAATTTTCCTCTTTTTCTTTCTTTCTTTTTTTTTTGGATGTCAAAAGCATTTTGATGTTTGGCAGACTTGCTTATTTGCGGAAAAGTCAAATTCATAATGCAGGGCTACACGATTGACATTCCCGTTTCAGTGGTATGCGAGGAAACTATTAAAACTTTTTTAAATTTCTTTTTAAATGTAAATAACGAGGAAAAAAGAATTTTTATGCTCAAACCGAGTTGGAGCTGATGTAAATCAGATTTTGTTCAACGAAGTTTTGTCCGCTTTAGAGTTTTTAATTTTGACGCTTTTTTCCAATTTTGCTAAGAGCAGTCTTTTTTAAAACTAAAACTATCTGATGTAAAAAATTTTAATTAATTTTCGATAAAAAATTTTGCGTATCTCTAAAACAAATGAAAATTGTTTGCACTTTACCAATAACCGCTTTAATTTTCATTAGACTTTGATTTATTTCCAATAAAGCATTAATTAACAAAGCAACATGCGTTTTTTTCACTGCAACAATGACCGCGAAAAAGAATTTCAAGTGCACAAAAAATTTAAAATCTCTTCAAATTAAAAAGACAAAAGAAAAATAGGAATGTTCAAATTATTTGATCACACAAATTTTTCCCTCTATTCCTTTAAAATCGCGTCGAACAAAAAAAAAAAATTCTCCGCGCTTTTGCGATGGATATACCGCGGCGAGCAGTGCGGATCCAGGTTTTCCAATAATAATTTCATTTGCACGATCTCAAAGTATACAAGCTTTCCACGATGTTATCTCGGCAACTCTTTTAGCTGTCGCACAAAGCTCCGCCATATTGGCGGCAAAAAAATATTCAAAATTCAATTGGGCCGGCTCACTGCCGCGTATATACCCGTACGATATCGGCAGGCGATCGACAGGCGGAGTGGTCAGTGACCCGACGCGTGGATAACTTTATTCGGCGCCGACGAAATCCAAAAGGCAACCAATTAATTTCGGAGCGATTATTCCCCGAGCGAATCCGCGCTTTATTTTGCGACTCGTTATTTCTTTATGAGTGGTAATCTAAAAGCGAGGCGCATAAAATTTAATTGCGGTTGCTTTCAAACCCAATGCCGGAGTGGAAAAAATCCTTTAATCGAGCGAGTGAACCTGCGCGAGATTTTTTTTTTAATTAAACAATTGTTTTTTTTTTTTTTTTTAATTTAATTAGCGTATGTATTTAAAAGAGAGCCTTTCAGTTTATTATTCAATAGTACAAAATACATGTTAAGGTCTATTATATATGTATACACCCACCTATCAATTCTTCTCTGATTGGAGGAAAGTATTATTAAAACTATATACACTTTGCTCCTAACGTTTTCTTTTGCAATACCCATTTTTCCCATTCGAATTTTCACGAGATCATTGCAACAGTTTAGAAAAGAAAAATGCAGACTGCCGGCGGACTCTCTATTATTTTCGTCCCGAATAACTACTGCACATAACTGCGCAGTACGCTATCGCCGACTCTAAATGTTCGAATCAAATTATAAACATTCGTCTTCGCGTTCAGCATTCAATCTCGATTATCGGAGAACTTCTTTCGCAACGCGCAACTAACCAACGCATGGAACAATCAAAAGAAAAACATGGCAGTTCTTGACAGTGGAAAATTAAACGAGGTCGAGCAATATCGCACTCCAAAAAGAAAAAAAAGAAAAAAAAGGGAAATCTCATTCTGGAAGAAAAAAAAAAAGGAAGTTAACGGTCGTGGAGCCGCAAGGCGGGGATTGGTCCCGGCGCGCGATCGGCCGGAGATGCGAGAGCGCGCGGAACTCTCGCCTCGGTATCTCGCGCGCTCCTTCCGCTCGGGGGAGCGCGACGCCGATCGCCGGAAAATTTTATTGTTCCCCGGCTGCCCCGGCTAATCTCTGCTTCATTGCACGCTCGCGCCGTTTCTCATCGGTACAGAGATGTTACGCGCCGAGGAGTGGCTTTTACTCCGGGCGTCGAACAAAGGAGTCCCCGAGTGAGATATGATTGTACAGGCTTTAAGCCCGCGACAACGGTTCGCGCGCTTGTCGTTAATTGATGGGATAAAAAGTTTAAAGTAAATAGTGAGAATGTTGAACATTACACGGTTCAAAATATATTCGTAATGTCATTTTTTTGTCTGTTAAATGTTCTGTGTGTTAAAATTAACATATATCACATGTTAAATTAATTAACATACGCGAAATGAGCTGCTTAAAGATTGTGCGTTACACGGAGAGAAATAAACTAATAAAAAAACTCCCGATCCAGTGACTATCCCTTTTATTAATCGTTAGTTCTTTTTTCATCGTACGTATATTTCATTATTGGAGTGAATGAATTTTTGCTTCGAGTAAATTGATTAGAAAACTCGCGCTGATAAGTCACTCGATTTATTAGAATATTAATTTTTAAAGCTGTTTGCAAAAATTTAAAAAAATAGAGAATGTTTGAGTGCGTATTATTTTTCAGAAAAATTGTTTTTGTGCAACTTTTTACGCAACACAATTGTATGCTGCATTAAATCGGTGGATAGATAAAAGCTGTCTTTTTTGTACAAAGTATTAAAAAGTTAAAACTGCCTGGAAGTGAAAGTTTTAAGATTTTTTTTGATAAAACAGTGAACTCTTCTTCTTTGGAATTTTGTAACTTTTTAACACCAAAACGTTTTCAAACCATTAGAAGTCGAGCTTATAATAATCTCGTTTAAAAAAGTTCGCTAAAACAAGCACGTAAAAATTGTTGCTCAAAAGAAAACCAGACTAATAACTCGAGTGAGTCACGCGTGAGAAATTAGATCATCCAGCCGATTAAAAAGCTGCAAGCTCTAAATTCTCATATTTTCTGCGGCTCTTCCGCGAAAACCGGAAGCACGCCGAACGCGATACTCAAGGCTATCGATTTAACAATCTTATAGCACTTTAAAAAGGGGTATAATTTAAAAGCTGACTTTGAAAGCTCGGCTTCGAAAAACAAATTAATTCGCCGAGCAACTTCGAGTATTATCCTGCGGGGAAGGCAGCTTGCGCGTTTAAATATTATTCCTAGGGGCGCTGCAGTAGCTCGCGATTAAAGCGCGCATAACGAAGGGAGGGCGAGAAAGCTCGAAGCACTTCTGGCGGAAAATCCGCGGAAAAACGCGTAGCGGCTACCGGCTAAATGTTTACAGCAGCAGCTTTTACGCCCCCCCCCCCCCCCCCTCGACAGGCACGCCTTCCGCGCGTCGAAGGAACGGACCCGCAGAGCGCAACTGGTATAATACATACGAACCCATCCGAAAATGTGGCGTGCAAGCCAGAGGCGAGAGGCCAACGAATGTTTTTTTTTCTCTTGGAATGTGGGTGTGCAGACCACCGGGAGAGAAGAAGACTGTTAGGAGACTCTGTTTTAAGATTTTGCGGAGCGAACCGAGCGAAGGAGGGGGGGGGGGTGGAGGGAAAGGTGAATACCTGACGGAGTGCGGGAGGAGGGTGAACCGCCTACCAACGTCGACCTCTAAAAGGGTCTGGCGAGCGAGCTCCGCGAGTTTTCTCTGGACGGAGACGAGGAGGAGTGCAGAGCCGCCTCGAGCGAGCGTCGGGTGGACGGGACTCTTCTCTCGCTCTCAAAGAATGAGGCGCGCGCGTCCTCCTCTTTTCTTTCTAGCGGAGCCCTCCCGTCGGCCTGCAGGCGGACAACCCGGGCCACTTGGCTTACTATCCTTTCAAAAAATGTTGGCAGCCAACTTCGCCGTTGGCTGATAGCAAGTTGCATACCGTCTATACGTGTGTATATATATATATATATATCCGCAAAGCTCTGTGTCCCCGTCTCTATTTCTACGGGCGCCGGATCCGGGACTCTTCAGGTGATGCTTATTCCTCGGCGGCGACGCGCCGACAATGGAAAAGTGGAAATGCTTATCTGCCCCCGGTGTACGTATAGTCGATATGTCGGGAAAAAGAAGCCGAGGGCCGTGGAGGAGAGGCGAGCCGACTGATAAGAGCTTACCGATAAGCAATAAGCTGATCGAGTCTGATCTCTCTGGGTTCGTTGCTCCTCTATACGTATGCTCGGAGGATTTCAAAGTCGAATGGACCAAATTAAGCAAATGCTCTTATAGCCGAAAATAATAATTATAGAATATTTGCTTGAGTGCTCCTATGACGGGTATAAAAGTTTTTATACTCCCCTGGAATTAAAACAACGAATGATAAAAAAATAATTAAGAAGCCCGCGGAGAGCGCATCAAGGCAGTTCGAATTAATCAAAAGCTAAAATAAATTAAATTAAAAAAAATATATATAATATGCCGTAAAAAAGAAAGGATAAAATCCAATTGCTTCAACTTTTCCGCGATATACAGCCACTTAAAGCAAGTACGCTTTAACGATTCGATTTATTTTTATATTATCAATAGCAGAGGAATACTTTTACATCTTGATTTAAAAAACCTAGTTAGAGCCGTATCCTCGTCACGTGCGCTTTTGAATATTCTGCTACATCACCAGGCATAAAGAAGAAAAAAATGCAAGGCGATCGGAGGCCACTTCCACGTGAAAGGAAAAAACTATTTTCCGACCGCAGCAAAGTGCCAACCTCGCCGCGAGTCGGAGGGAGAAAGAGGCGCGCGCGCACATTCCCCGAAAAAGCCATGAATCTCGAGGAAGCTCATGCGGGAGCCGTAGATAGTAGCAAGGAGGGCGGGCGGTCTAGCGATAAATTCGATTTCTTAAATGAATTCAATACCGGGCAGGGCGCGCGGGCTCCCGGCCGTAATGTGATTCATGCCCGCACTGCTCTGGGGACTCCACGCACCTCCGCGAGAAAAAAAAAAAAGAGGAAAGAGTGAAAGGGATGGGTGTAGAAGACAGGGCGAAAGTTCGTCGTGACGCGCCGGAAAAACGAATCTTCGGCCGCGGTGCCGGGCGTTAACTTTCGGCAAACGCGATTGTCTCGGAGGACAGGGCGCAGTTTCGCACTTCCCAAACTCGCTCTCGCTGCACTCTCTCATTTTCTATTCCGGCGGAAAAAGGCCCGGACGAGAGTGTGATGGTGGCGCGGCCAAAAAAGGAAAGCGAAGGAACACTAACAGGCTCTACCTGCGCCGGGCGCATTCGTGACTTTCCCCGAAAATTTGGGATAGTAGGGAGGGGTGTAGACACCGCCGCCGGGAGCGCGCGACCGAGGGGGGCTGAAAAGAGCCCCAATTAAGCTGCGGTTCCACGTCGCGAAAATGAGACCGTTGCAGTGGGGCGAGAATATGGGCCGCCGCGCGTCGCAACGACGTTTCTTTCGGCCCTCTTTTTTCGCCCGTCTCTTCTTGATCCCGTTTTCAGCGACGCGGCCACTCTTCCCTCCAGGCTCTCGGCGCGCCGTCTTCCGCATTTTTTTCGGGCAATTCCCTCGTCCCACGCTCCGCCGTCGGGCCGTCGTGGTTACGCGCGAGGGATGCGCGAAATTTCATTAAGAGGACTCGGACCGTGCGTCTTTACCTACCCCTCGGACTCGCCCTCTACTTTCGAATGCGCGAGGAGAGGCCGGGCGGAGGCTTTGCCCCCTACGTGCGGTATTCCTCGTTGACTGGCTCTTCTTTAAAATTCTCCTTCCATCCACTTACATAAACATTTCTCACCAACTTAATTATCGGAAATTCTAAAGTGCGAGTAATGAGGTTCCTCCTTTGGCTGCTGGAGGCAACCGCCCACTGTGGCAACGGGATTAAGGCGTTTATAATGCGGTAAAATAAGATCGAACGTTCGTCGGTTATAGTGATAAATTTGTTATTAAAAAAAGAACGCCCGGCAATGAGTCGCGTACAAGGCCTTTTTAATTAAAACCCACCGCTATGGCACTGTTTCATTTTGAGACATTAAAATGCGCCGGAGTGTCTAAAGTTGAAGTTACCATGAAAGGGAAAAAAAGCTTTAAATTTCTTGCGCGCAAGAATTTTTTTCACGCAAAAAAATATATTCCCCTCTAAACAATATGAAAACGTATGTTGTTTCCTAAATATATGTGCTATTTTAATTGCAGTTCTGAAAGTTTTAATTCACTTTCATTTAAAGAAATTTAAATTTTTAACTGCCGTTTATAAAGGTGTCTTTTTTACTCGCACTATAAGTCCTGCATTATGTGATTTGTAAATTATTTCAGTAGACGTACGTTTATTTTTGAAGGTGTTGTAAAAGCTGCATATTAAGTAACAGAATATTGCAGAAATTGCTCGCAGGTATACAAATTTAATTTCAATTAAGAAAATAAACATAAGTCGCGTATATTTTGTTAAACAGCAATAAAGTATTCCATTAAAGCGTTCTAATTTACATCAAATAAAAAGCACAGTCTACAAACATTAATCACCTTTGCAAAAACTACACCATCAACAAATATTACTGCAGATTCTTTGTAGCGGCTACAATATTAATCTCGCGTCGGGCGGCGCCGCAAAAAAAAAAAAAAGAAAAAAAAAGAAAAAGACGGTAAGTTCAATCTACAAAAAAAAAGTGGAGCGCACGTAAAAATTTCAAAATAAAGAATTACACACGTTATCGTGGCGTGCGTTAGGCAAAAGCGAAGCGTCGGCAGAGGTAGGAAAAAGCCGGCGAGTTCGCATTTCCCGTGGCGCGTTCTCTCACGAAATATCTTTCTTGCGGCTGAAAGACATCAGTCAGCGGCGCTCGCTCCCGAACCCCGCTCCCGCATGGCAGATGCACGCCCGGAAACATTGCTTTCATTTTTCTTTAAACGACGCGAGCACGCCCCCGATGCATTATGTCCTCGGGCCCCCGTTCCCCCTTCCCTCGCCTGCCTGCGGGGCGCGTTCGTGCGACGGTAAAACACGGGGCGCACTTTCAGACGGAGAGGTGCACTGCGCCGAGTCGGCTACTTTTATTGCTTAATAATATGGCGCTCATACGCGCGCTCCGGATGGGGCGTGAAAAAAAAATTTGCTCTCGCGGAATCGGAAGTGCAGCTCCGGACTGTTTTTTCTTTTATGGGCGAACTGCACCGGGAATATGAGATGGCTGTAGGCGCGAGAAATTGGTATCCAGGGGCTTGAGGAGGACACGTTAGAAGCGGCTGCGAATATATTGGTAATAAACCAGGGTGCGTGCGAGCGAGCGACTCCCGGCTACATCCATCTTGCCTTTTAATACGGTGACTTCAATATTTTTTTTTACGAGCACGCGAAATTCGCTCCCGAGTCAAGCCGAACGCGCTGCGCGCGTGGGATGCGGAGAAATGCAGGTTTTTCCCCGGCAAGCAGAGGAGGCTGGAGGAAAAAAGCACCTGCCCTGCAAACTGGTGCTACACTTCGTGACCATCGGACTTTTCCTAGATTCGCTTGCCTTCGACGACTCTCCGCTACCTCTTTTTTCCCCTCTTTTTATTATTTTATGGAAATATGATTTTTACGATGTTTATTCGTTTTTATGGAGCCTGCCTGTTTGTTAGCAGTGAGCCCTGCACGGCTCTCCCCTCTTCCGAGTCTTTTACCCTTTTTTTGTCACGAAATTGATTTTCGGTCTCGGTCGAAAAGTTTTGCGATAAAAAAAAAAAAAAAATATGACGAATTCTTCGCCTGGCAATCTCGAATAAATACTCGGGGGAAAAATCGTATATGTTTTTTTACAGAATTGATACTTCAATTTACCCACGACACGTCGTATACCTACAATCCAGTTTTATTTTCCTTTTTATCGCCGGCGACTCTCCACTTTATTCTCGCGAAATTTTTCAAACCTCGTTAATGCGCAGGTACTTAATCGAACAGCGAAAGCCGAACAAATGGTTCTAAATAAATTATCGTCAAAGCTAACGCAGTTCGCTCGATAAAACCGCGGTCGCAAAAGATTTTATCGTTTTTTTTTTTTTATTATTGAACTCCCAACAATAAACTACCAGCAGCAAAATTAATCTACGTTAATTTTTATCGAGGCTTTTTCTCCTCAACCCCGGACCATCACACAACGGTAGGACAAAAAAAACCAACAGCTGCATAATTCATTAGAGGGGCAACCGAATTGAAGCTGGCGTGAAAAACTCGTAATTATACCGGTGATTCGCCCGGCCGAGGATCCAATGTAAACGCGATACTTAATAATGGAAGCGGCCGCCACGTTCGTTGCACGGCGTACCGAACCAACTAAATTTTCCCACCACGACAGACGTATAACGTCGCCGGGGGTCTATATCGAGAGAACAAGCCGCGAGAGCGGAAGTGAGCCGCAAAGTTCGTCGTCCCCGTGGCGCGGCCACGTCTAGCGGCCAGCCAAATCGATAATTTGCATATACGCTGTGTAATGGATGATCGCGTTTTCTTCGCTTGCGGTAATTTCGGCGACTCGATAGCGCGGCTAAAGCGCGCGAACAGCTGAGGTGCACATGGCCAGGCTGATCGTCACGGAGCACGCGACCAACCGGGGGACCACGCGACAGATAGAAACGCGAGGATATGCGCGCGACACGCAGTCAGCCGGCGATTCGTCCCCTAGGGCGATGCCCCCAGACCTCGGGTCTACACGACACGCGACCCTTACACCCATTCTATCAGCTCCCTCCCCTCCCTTCTTCGCCGTGGAAACCACGCGACGTCTCGAGACTAAAGTGCCGTGTCCTTATTAATAATTTAATGCCTGTAAGTTTCTGGAATCTGTCGGGCGACGGATGAGCATTGCGGCGGAGTAAAGTTGCGGCTGAATATGGGGACTCGATGAGGACGCTAATGCGAGTCAGCCGAATTGCTTCGGTTTTCAAATTTTCAGGCAAGATTTTCCCTAGTAAAAATTGGAAAAGACAGCCAAGCTTGTTAATAGGTAAAAAAATAGCTTATTTGTACCTATGAATGAAACGCTTTTTCGCCTACTTTATGACTAGTTACTAGAATGGGTTAACCTAAACTTAAAATATTTAAACCCTTTTCAACAATTTTCTTGCAACTATAAGCCTACACAATATAATCCTTACATTAAAAGGTTGATTCAGATACTTTTATTGAGTTCATTTTGAAGGTGTTAAAGTTTTTCTTCTTGTTTAAGTAATAGTTGACGAATTTTAAACTGACTGTTTTTTTTTCGTTTCTATGCGAACAAAATCAAAGTTAAGTAATTTTTCTATTAAAAATGATTTCCAATTCATTCTAGTAACTAGTTATAAAATGGGCGAAAACGTAATAAGTTTTTTTTACCTATTAACAAGCTTGGTTACCCTTTCAAATTTTTACCAGTGTCGAGACCCCATTATTGCATTGGATTAATAATTGCATTTAAGCAACGGCCTGCCGTTTTGACTTGTTGAAATAAATTATTGCATTTCTGAATTGTAAATAATTCTGTGAGGCTTGTTGCTAGCCTCTACAAATTTAATAAGGGAATAATCGTTTATTAGAGAAATTACGGGGGATTTGTTATATTACGATTTAATGCAATTGAGCGCATTATAACCGTGTTTAATTCGATCTATTTGGCTGTGGAGTTAATTTTTAAATCCTTTCATGAACAGTTAGATACTCGTTAATGAAGTTGTGTATGTTTTATTGTTAATGAAAGAAATAATTTATATTTACAAATTTTGTAAAAAAAAAAGAAAAAAAAATAGTCTTATTGACTAAAATCTGGCGATCGAAATTGAAAAAGTATTAAAATCCAGAGGCATGATTTAGTGGCGCCATCAAGTGTGGACGAGAAATATCAATGCGACTTGTTACTGCTCTGTCGGTACATGACTTTCTTAACGACTCAAACAAATTTTTCCTATAAAACGATAAAATTGTTCGAAGAATATTCCATCCTCTTTTACGTTCCAATGCTTAACGAATGGTGTTTAATATTTATGCTCAAGAAAAAGCATAAATAAATTTCAGAATTTCACTTCTTTTGCCATTTGCGCTGCGTAAAATTGCATCCGCGTAATTGCACTTAATATAAATTTTTTCTTTTACTTTACCTCGATAAAATAAATTTCTGACGCTTCGAAACAGGGGGAAATTATAATGCCAAAGAAGCTAATCAGCGTGAGACCATTACCTGAAACAAAAAAAAAAAGGTTTCATTTAGCGAATGAAAAATTTTTTAATTAAAAAGGCTAAAGGCTACGCGCGGCGTGTATGACGGGGGCAAAGATAAAAATAATTGGGCATAGATAAAGGCAAAATAAAATTGATACAAACAAAGCGATCAATAGTCCAACGTCGACTTTGCCATAAAGAATTCATGGAGCTGGGGTACGTTATACCGAACGGTTTGATCACTAAAATTGAGAATTAATTCTCTGATTTATTAACGATACATAAAATTACAAATTTTCGAAAACCTCTCAGCCTCGTTATAAAGTCGTCCGAGTCCGTAAATTTATGTCGAAATTAATCCACCGTTAATTCTCGGCGACGTGCCCGCAGCCTACATCGTCGCGGTCCCCGCGAATCAGAAAAAGAAACTATATCTAAGCGATAATCATTCTGCTGGCGGAGATATCGGCCGACTGCGAAAATCGCGTCAAACGGCCACAAAGGCACCGAGAGAACAAAATCCGACAGAGCATTAAACCCGGTTTCGTGTCGCCGACAAGTCTCGGGTAAGAGTCTCGTTTTTCTATCCCTGACGAGGAGGGCGAGGCGTAACGAGGCGCCGGGCGCGTTTACACTCGTCGCTCAATTTGCATCCATTTAACCGTCGACGCGTTTTGCAAAAGCGAAAGAGGGATTTCCGCGGAGCGCGATGCTTTCTCAACTTCCAGGCCGGAGTAGTCGTCTCCGCCGTCGTCGGGGCAATTTCGCCTGGGATGAAATTCGTTATTAAGTAAAATAATAAGAATTCGGAGCGGAGTGAGCGCAGTCGGCTCGGGATCCCCGATGCTCGCGCGTCACATAAGAGTAGCACTTAGACGTCTGTTTCATCCCTCCCCGTGGCCCTCCTTTCCTTTTCCGCGCCTGCCTCCATTTCCGCCTAACGCGGAATCTTCTCCCTGGGCTCTTCTCTACCTCCCGCGCATTCTCCTCGCCCTTCTAACTCTGCGTTCTCCGATCTCCGCGGGGCGAATTCGAAATATGATTTCCCGATTACCCTGTCGAGGGAATTCCCTTTTGGATGTGGCGCCTCCCTCCGTCCCGCCTCCGATATTCCCTTCGCTTCGCGTTCGAGCGTTCATTAAGGCATTCAAACGGTTTACGAATTAAGCGACGCCGTAATTGCGGGCTGCGAATCCAAAACGAGGAAGGTCGTGGGAACGGAGACAGAGAGAGAGGGAGAGAGAGAGAGAGAGCGCCAGGGGTGGGTGGGGAGGATACCGAGGTGGAGGCATTAACGCCCTCGTCTCGCTGAAATTCCCGCGCGCGTCGATTCCGCCGCGCTACGTCGCCTCCCGTCCCACCACGAATTCCAAGACGAGGAGGAGACGAGGAAGAACACGGCCAGCTTGCCTCGTCAGACGCTCGATTTCTCACTCTCCGCGCACGGCTCCAGTACCTCACCACCCCCTCCTCCCATCCGAGTCCATTCTTGTCTCTGTATTTCGCGAGGCGCACTTTCAAACTTCTATTTTAATTTGCGAAAAACAGTGTTGCGTCGAGATCCCCGGCAATCCTAGGATTGTTGGTGGGCGCGAATAAAGCCCCCGGATATGGGACATGCCGAGACGCGGGGAGCGGACTGCTTCCGCTCATTCATTTTTCGGAATAGGCCGAACGACGTACTACATTCCGTTATGGACCGCGCAGAAAATTGCTTTGGTTCTTTCAAACTGCGCTCGTAAACCGCCGCTATCTGTTTTCATTTTACTCGCATAATCTGCTTGTACACTCGATACTCCGCGGAATAACTTCCGCCATTTCGGTGGAGAGACGGCCACGGATTGTTTCGCGAATTTTTTCCTTTTTTTCCGAGCTTCAGTTTTTTATTTGCATTTTCATGCTCGGCCTTGTAAAACGTGACTGCGTTGCAAGTCACACGTAATTTTAATATACGCCGGGGGAAGTGACGAAAAATTGAAGTAAGTTAGCTTCTCATCGTAAAGCGCTCATCTGTTTTCGGCCGTAAAAAGACTCGTAAATTCAGGGAAAAATTAAAAAATTTTATGCGACTTTGAGTGAGCGCATTTTTTTTTTTCATTTTTTTCGAAGCTGAAAAATGTTCGTCTCCCATCCCCATAAAAACATGAAAGGCACTAAAACTTTTATGCTACACATCTTAAATTTTAAAGAGCTGGTAGTAGTTACGAAAATAAAAAAAAAAAATTTCAAACGCCCGCGTAGAGCCCCTCGAATCGTAGGTCCTCGTAGATTCCCTCGAGCCGTTAATTAATAGTGCGCCTCGCGAAAATCATCAATAATGCAAAGGCGCAAAATGTCGAGAGTCTGCGAAGCCTATTTGGCGCGACGGTGCTTTTGCGAGATTGAATTCGCGGGGCTTTTACCCAAGTGAACGCCCAGCCGAACCACCGGGACTTCTCGGACAAGTTGACACATGCATATTCAGGAATCGTTCGTTAATGTCGTTCGGCGGTGTAATAACCGAAGCTTCGCCTTCTTGGGTCGCCTCTCCCACCCACTGAAATTATTTATTTCGCAGGGGGTGATTGCATACGGCGTGAAGGCTGGGTCAGGGGGGCCTTACACATGGCCTCGATAATTAATTAGCGCAGCCGCTCGCGGCTCCGTAAAAGTTGGCGCGTGACAGTGAATAATGCAATTAGTAAGTCTCGGGGGTCCACTAAACTTCCTTGGCTTGGCTCTGCATGCGCAGCATCGCGAGCACCGCTATGGTGTGCCCGTACGCGCCGTCCTCCTCCACATTCGTGAAAAATGAGTGAATGACGGATGAAATATGAGCGCGGCGGTCGGCGGTGTCAGAGACCGACGATTCGCGAGTAATACGTCCAACTTTCGCGCGCCGCCTGCAAAATGGCGCCGACTTTTTTAAAGAGCCCATCATCGATCGCGCGCTCGCTCCCTCCTTTTTTTTTTTGTCCTCTGCGAGCCCGCACACAAGGGAGAGCTTATCCACGCGCACACCGGCCGGAGGACCCTCTCTCCGGCGCGTCACGGACCTCCTCAATCTCCCGGCTCCTTATCGGCAACGCGGCCGCTCGAGCGAAAGTCCGACCGTGAAACAGTCCCGCAATAATCCGGTCCATAACAATATCGTCGTATCTTCTCCCGTGGCCGACCAGCTCCGCTGCTTCCTTCCTCTTTTTTTCTTTGCACTTCCGATTCGCGCTTCTTCCCCCAATATTTACGGAATTGTAATTAGCGCCGTGCCTCGGAGGAGTAGAAGCGCTGCACCCCGGCCGGTTTAATCACAAGAATAATCACTTGGCTTGTTTACGAATAATATTAGTAGCGAGCTTTGGCAAACTTGTTTCTCTGCCTCACGCCTCGACTACCGCGGCCGCGCCTCCCCCGCCTCATGCACGCGGCGTGGAATACAACGTAATTAGCAAAGTCCACAATTCTCGTGAACCCAGCGTCTCGACCTACCCATCCGAGTTGCCTCTCTCTTCCTCTCGCGTCGCCCTCCGTGCCCCGGGAAGCGCGTGCCTCTTTATCCTGATGTGCGGTCGCGAGCGCCCAGCTCTCCTTTCAGACTCGGCCCTTTGGACTGAAAGCCCCGGAGGTCTAACCTAGCCGGCAAGTGGATGTGCATAATCGTCCTCATCTGGCCAGCGTCTGCGAATCCGACTTCGGGATTCCTCACGACCCTTCGCTCATCTCCGCACCCGACGGCTCTCGCCTCCCTCCCACCTTCAACTTGGCGCGTCTCCGTGGTATGTTTGCTCTGTCGCGGGAGCGCGCGAGAATTGCCGGGAATTATTTACGGGGCCGCCAAGCGTGCGCACGTGTAATAAACTTGCTAGATGTACAGGCGGGCTCTCCGGCGCACGCGTCGCTCCACAGTCGCTCTGCGGCAGAGACGCGATGCCGCGCGGCGATAGAAATGTATATTGCCGGTTATCCGAGGGGATGGCGAATCATTACTTTCGTCCGGCGCGCTTTCCTTTTATTTCTCCTTGCCTTTATATGCGACCGCTTTAGTGGCTTTTTATGGGGATGTTCGAGCGACGAGATCTCGCGTGGATGATTCTGACTGCAGCATATACATTTATTTAATTGAAACTGCGATGAGTGCTTCAAATTTATCGGGCGGATGTTTAGCTGAAATGCTCGCTGGTGGGTGAATCCATTGTACGGATTCAAGGACGTGCTCGAAAGACGATTATATTTTTTTTAAATGTATTTATTTCGAGTTTTTCTGGGAAAATGAAGGGCCCCGACGAACTAGATTTTAATTACACAGAGAAAAAAAACGTCAAATTTACAGGAGTGTAAGGTTATTTAAACTGAGTCGTATCGTAAACGGTTATGGTGTAAAATTAACACTCATTTTTCATGCAATTTTTACTTGACAGCTCGCGTTACCCATCCATTCTACTGTTAAAATTATTCGCGAGTCATGTAAATTCTACATGATTGACCCGTAGAATTTACATGACAGTAGTCCCGTAAAAAAAAAGTAACAACGAGTAATGTAAATTTGACATTTTTTTTCTCCGTGTAGAAATCGGATCAGCCTCGAATAAACTATTACAAACTTTTTTCCATCCCTCATATTATTTTTATTTATATATTTTTTTTTACATACCCCCGCCAAAAGTGCCTATTTTTATCCCGGCGCGGGAATGAAAAACTGGCAATTTCGGCGTG
>JAWWEN010000009.1:10249336-10267010 GCA_035582955.1 Sycophila texana
GAAAAAAAGAAAGAATGCCTCAAATCACATGTTTGTCACCCTCACCTTCGGCTCGGGTGACAATTTCCATGTGATTTAGGACCGTTCTTTCTTTATTTCCCTAGTAGCATAATATACTAATTCTTTTTTTTTTGTTATAAATTTTTTTTAAACATTTCATCTAAAATTCGTATTTATTATAATTAGGTATCTTAACTTTAGTTGATGTTGAAGAAAACTATTTACTTGGAAGCAGAAGCATTTAGAAAACTTTTTAGAGACTTAATCAAATGTAAATAACTTGAAACTTAATGTCATGCGTAACTTTATTATACTTTATGAGTGGAACCAATGTTTAGAGAAGTACAGAGTCTTAAGAAAGTCTTAATAGGGTGCCTCGCGTCTGCTTGACAAACCGTGATAATTTTCCGTAGTTAGCGTCAATTAAAAACATACTTACGCCAACTAGCACCATCGTATAAATTAAATTATTACAACTTTATGTCGCCCTCGTAAACGCATTACGTAAATGCTCGACAAGCATTACATCGTCGCGTTCAAAAAATTCGCCCCTTGCCCCCCCCCCCCCCGACATGATATAGATCCAAAATAGTTTCTGGAAACCATCAAACCGAGATAAATTAGTTCCAAATTTCTTAACCCCTACTTCTCGCATTGTTGGTTCATCGATTAAACTTCCTCGTTGGAAGCGATGGAAATTAAGGGAACGTTTAATAGACCATCACAATCACGACTCTTTCTTTTTTTTTTCTCGTTTCTCTCGTTTATCAGAGAAAATCAAGCCCTCGGTGAGCGGAAAAATCTCCTTTGAGGGTCGCTGCAGTAGAGAAAAAAAAAATAAAATAAATAAGGACGGAATCCCCGTGCCCCAGCCGCGAAGGTGCGCTGACGCGCACAAAGAACCCCGGTTGCGGGGCGGTCACCGTGCTCGCGACACATTCTAATTACGCGCGTTCGTCGCAGCTCAATTAACAAATGCCGGGCAACTCTGGAGATCACCTCCTACCTCGCATCGGCCACTTTAACGGCGGGTATCGAGGCGGGGGGAACGGGCGCCTTCGAAATTGAGAGACAGATAAGATCGCGGCGGCTCTTCGCGGGAACGAGAGAAAACCGAGGATGGCGAGGGCGCCTGGCCTCTTTAGACTCGCGCGGGGCCCGGAGCGGCGGAAGCGAGAGCAGAGCGACAAGGTCGTAAGCCGCACTTTGAAGATCGGGGCTCTCTTCGCGCACCGTCGCTCGCGGGGCGCTGATTGCAGTGACGCACACCCAGGCCGAGAGGGAGTCGAGGGAAAGAGCTGCGAGAGACTGAGAGGGAGGGAGGCGAGGCCGCCCGTGCTCCCGGCTCGTTACCTTTCACGACTAGTAAGCTCGTCTTATTACCTTCGTCCTCCACCTTCCTACGGCACTTTCTGCTCTCGAAAGCCAAGCTCCACTCGCCGCGCGCTTCCTCCCATTCATCCGACCTCTTTCGGAGAGCGCGTCTTCCCCCGATAAGGCAGATCCGCGCGCGTGTAATCGGCCCGTGAAAACGCAATTTAAGGCCGCGGCGCAGTCGTTAGACCACGTGCGTATGGTCGCGAGAGGCGAGGAAGGAGGGGGGTGGCGCGCATTACTTACGTGCCTCGGCTTTCGGAGGCATCGAGGCGCGAGCCGCGTCGAGAGAAAAACTCCGGCCGTTAGCACTTCAACTTGGAAAAACGTATACGCCCGACGAGGTGTAGAGACACGGCAAACGAGCGAGAGCGGGAAAAGGGAAATAAAGAAGGCAGGAGGTAGAAAGCCGCGGTAAGTTAGAAGTCGCGGGGGGGAGGCTGGAGAGGATGGGGGATAGAAGACTGCATCGTAGCCGGCGATCAAACGGCCCTCCACTCGCTCTCGCTCTTCCCCCGTCGGCGTGTCGCGGAATGCAAAGTCGCTATCCCATTAGTAGGCACTCAAAGCACTCCGGGAGGCACGCGCTCTCACAGAGAGGTCCTCCCGACGCGCGGCTTCCACTCGCGGGCGCCGCGATTCTATAGGGACGCCGCGCGACGAGCCGGCGATTTAATCGGCGAGCTCGGGGAGAATTGTTTTTTTTTTTCGTCGTGCTCCGCACCCTATGCGCCGCTGGCTCTCTCACTCGGACGGTGAGCGTCGCGCGAGCGGGACTATAAAGCTCTTTGGGGCGCGGAGAGCCGCGAAAAAAGAGGATCCGCGCGGAAAAAAGCGCCGGCCGAAAAAGAGGGCAAAAAATATGGTAATGAAAAGCGAGCTCTGAAATAATCATGAGCCCCGGACTAAAGCCGGTCCCCGCTGCGGGAGGGACGAGCCGAGAGAGAATCTTTCGTTTATCGCGGGGGCCACGGGACTTTCGAGTTGGAGAAGCGCTGTGTACGCTCGAGTTGCCGAATATGTCGTAGGTCAGCAATTCCGTTCCACTGAGTGTGCACATAAATCTGTCCCTCTCGTTCTGTCTCCCTCGGCCCCCGCGCGCCTCTCACCCCGCCGCCCGTTCCACGGAGCGGAAATCAGTTGGCTACCCTCATGTCCCTCCTTCGGCCCCAGGCAGGATCCTCCATACCAGGCAGGGCCGAGAACGAGGCCGGCTCCCCGAGCCGTCGCTCTCTCCACCTACAGTACGTGTGTCCAGGGTGTAGTATTCCCTATGCGTCTTGCCGGACTGGACTTCCGGTTCGCGTGCGGCCGACTACCGGAGCCCTGAGCGCCGATGGCCGGGCCCTCCCAAGATTGAGCCACCGTATATTACCGCGCACCAGCGTGAAAGTGATTTCTGCGAAGCGGACGCGCCGAGGTGCGCCCGACGCGGCGATCAAGCGTTCCGATAAATTTCAGCATTCAGAATGATTTGTGGATATGGTCCGACTTTTGTTTAATTGAGCGGCTCGATTTTGTGGTTATACGAAGAAAGAGGCTCACTCGCTATTTTCGACGTTCGAATGCATTGGAGTTTCTTTTTTTCGATGTTATTTTATTTTCATTTTAGATTTTTTTTGTCGTCAGTGATTGGCTCTGGAGTTCATTCGTTAAAAGTCGATTGCAAGTCCGATGGTTTTTGGATTGATGAGTTGGCAATATTCACTTCTTTTTTTTATAGAGAGAAGCGGAACTTTTTTTCTCGCAAACTCGAAGAAGCTTTTTAAAAGAAATTATTGGCCGATTTCGTGGCATTACGGCGATTCAAAGTATCCGGAAGTGTGCGCCGCATCTTGGATCAAGCGAGCCCGTGCGAAAATATTAAAAAAAAAAAAAAAAAAAAAACGAGGAACGAAACTTGCGAGGCGAAGTTTGAGATCGGAGGCACTTACATATTGAAAGCCGCGGAATACAATTATCTAGGTATGCAAAAAACAAACTGAACTGATTTAAGTTTGTGAATAGGAAAATTCGATTACTCCTGCGAACTTCGCAGACCTGAAAAATCCATCGGTGCAGTCATCTCCACTAAATTGATTCGGCAAATGACAAGTTGATTCCAGAAATCTCGTACGCGCGACCTCAAAGTTCCACGTATATACGGGAAACCACTTAACTTTCCAATGATAAAAGTTGCGCAAAAAAAAAAAAGAAAAAATTCAGCTTATACGCGTCTCGTACTCGTTAGTACGAATACCGACTGCCACGCGCAAAGATATCGCGATACGTTCAAAATTGACGCAAGGAGGTGCGTCAGCTTTTCCAATTGCTTGCATCTATCTATCTATCTATTTTTATATATATATGTACTTCGCGCAAAAGTGACTTTTGCGCGGTTTTACGGTGGCACCCCGTGCTCAGGGGAGTTCACTCAAAGCCTCCTAATTTATCGAGTCATTAGTATTGACTTCCCTCGCGTCAGGCGTTCGTTATATTCCCTCTTTGCACGTGCAGGTCGATCGATACCCTTCCCGTCGCACTCGGGCCGCCCGTCGTCGGTGTAAAATTGCACAGTGCGCGTCGCTCTTTTTCGCGTCCCGTCGCACAAGCGCTCCTTTTGTACTTGCGTATACGCCGAGGGAGAAAAATTCCGCGCCGCGCGAGTTATAATTACGAGCGACGTGTGCGAGAGGCGCAATAAGCGTCGGCGAACTTTCCTAGTTACGTAGCGCGAGGCCGCGAATAAACAAAGCGTTATTAATTTCGTCGTTCAAAAGCGCGCTCGGGTGTAGGGCTGCATTAATTTTCATCCGGAACTTATTATTTCTCTCTGGGAAAACCACCCTTCGACGTCGAATTGCCAAGCAGCGCGGGTTAATAGTACAGCAGCTCGCAGCTGTTAATTGTTGTATAAGGGAAGTTTTTCGCGATTTCGCTACGTTGACGCTCGAGTAGGAGGGGGACTGCCAGGAGCCCTTTATACTCAAAATATAATACGCAATTACGTTTAAGGCGACTGTAAAAAGTACAATCAAAGCTGCAGCGAAAGCGGCTCACTCGCTCAACGCGGGCATTGCGAAAAGCGAACAATCCGAGCAAAAAATTTTAATAATTAAAAACGCCCTAACTCTAACGAAAACAGACCCGGGCTTTCCTTCGTATCTCTTTCGGTGGATACCGTGGAAAGAGCCAGCCGAGGGAGCGCGTCGTGTTTCAGCGTAACGATAATGTTTATTCACTGCTCGAGCAGAAGTTTTCTCTGGCACGTAGCCCCCTTTTTTAGCCTTGCATCTCGCGTTCGATAATAAAATTTTACATTAGCAAAACTGGAGCGAGATTTTCGTGGCTGTACGATGTGTATTTCTGTTTTATATTTTTTTTTTTTTCGGAAAAATAAAAAGCGAAGGGGAGAAAAGAGGTGGCGCGGAACGCTGGGGGGACCGCACGGCAATCCCATTTCCTTTGATGTGCCTTTATCGCTGTTTAAAAAGCATCGGCGTCGGCGTATATTTTACCGGCAATGCGCGCGGCCGCGTAAATCATGCGAGAAACACGCGTCTTTACCGGGCGCGGCCGGCGAAAGGCGCATTTGTTATTCACCACGGCGATGCACGCGGCGCGCATCGGCTGTCGGGCCGCGCGCGCGCGGCGCAAGCGGGTTAACCAGATGTTCGGCTCCGACGACGCGGGCAGGAAGGAGGAGAGATGGATGCGCGGAATAAGGGAGAATCGAACAAACAAGTATAAAACGCGCGCTCTATGCTAATGCACCGGCGCGGCTCGTACATCAAGCGCAGGAGTTTCGAAATTCGAGAACGGAGAGCGCGGCGCTCCGACTCGTTGCCGTGCGGGGGCGGGGGCACGAAGGAGGGAGGACGAGCCGAAATCCCAGGACGCACGCGAAAAAGTATCATGCGGGATTCGAAACGAACGAGCGCGCGCTTCCGAGGCGACGGCGGAAGCGCGCGCGTGCACCCGGACGAGAGAGACTGCCGTCGCTCGCCCACTCCCCCCCCCCTCTTATACTTTTTCCGTCGCTTCCGTCGCTGGCGTTTTCTCTTGCCGCGCGAGCGCCTATATATAGACGTCCGAGCGTGTACGAACGTCGCCCAGTCGATTCCTTAGTTCGGCCCGGTCGCTTATACTTTACGAGCAATGCGATAATCTCGCTCGCCAACGATTTTTAATGGGAAATAAATCCTGTACCGCCGCGCCATCGAAGACACCCAGGTTGCTTATATAGAGAGGGAGACTCAGCGAGGTCTTGATAAGTCCTTTTGCCCGGCAGAGATGAAATTTATCGCAATAGAAAAATATTCTCCGCTTTGATTTCGCTGTTCGCTGCCCCCTCTTCAAAGCTCGAAACTCTTTTTTTTTTTCTTCTCTTTGGTTATCGACCGTTTCGGTCTTTTCTTATTTCGACGATTTAATGAGTTTCCGAGCGGATTCACCGGCCGGCAGCTGCTTGCACTCCATATCGGCTAATAAACTCGCGCACTGGATTTTCCCGAGACGCCGGCGCGCGGCTTTAATTTCTCCTCCCTCATGCGCTCGCGAGGCTGAAGTGCCCGGATCGGCCTCTCGCCCACACGGGAGAGAATAAAAAGTTCGCCGTGTCGATTTAACGAATCCGGCCGGTCGACAGGAGGCAGCGAAGGAAATCCGGCGAAGCGTTAAATAAATACGGCTTGATTCGAGCGAACTCAGCTGAGGAGGCCGGTATTCTTCAAACAGCGTCGACGTGGGTGCGCGCGGGGACACGGAAACTCATTGAAAAGAAACACAATTTCAAAAAGTGTACTTTTCACGATGGAAGAAAGAGAGCGGGAGACTTTTGGAGAGTTCCCGCCTAACTATCTGACAAGTTTTATAAACATTATGCAAACGGACCTGGGCTTTTATGCAGCAAAAGTTACATACAGCCGGGAAGAGAGACCGAGAGGGAGTCACGGAGGAGGGGAACAGGGTACGAGGAGTACGAGAAAAGAAAGAAAAGACGGATTATTTGTTATTCATTTCCCCTCCCAAAAATATAGCACTCCCGCGTATTCTCTCGAGAGCGGGAAGGGGGGAGGCTTTAATTTTAAATTTTCCCGGCGAAGAATCAGCGAGTCGACGAAGGAATTTGCATGTAAATCGTCTGTCAATAGCAGCTTCTCGAACGGCCCCCACAACCTGCAGCGACTCACACACGCGCAGGGATTACTCGACTGCGACATTTTCCGCTGATTCCCAGAGCCGCCGCTTTCTCGCGACTCTGTCTCTGCCCTCCTCCCCTTTCCCTTCCTCGCTGACGAGCCGCGGGATTTTTCCTTCTCTGAGCGCGAGCGCCAATCGGCCTAGCGCGAAGCCCCGGCGTGGAAAATTCTATAGGTCACGATTTCATGAGCGTGCGCGTCTCCTCCGCGCTTCCTCCTTTTTCCGGGCAGCGATCGTCCCCATCGCGTAGAATCCACTCCGCCAGAATCGTCACGTAGCGACAACCGTGCGTGCGCACACGCATGCTCTTACCTCGCCCCGAGGCGTCTAAGTGCACAGCGGAGGCCGACGGCGCGGGATACTCCGGTACACACTGAGGCTTCGATCCATATCTCTCCGCGGGGGCGGATCCTCATCATCCCGGCCTGGCCTACATCCGACGTTTCGGGTGGCTGCGTGAGAGGATCGAGCCGATGCGTAGCGCACGCCTCTACACACCTCCTGTAATTACGGCCATCGCGCCCCGAAGTTGCCGGCAATCCCTACCCCCGCCTCTCCCTTCTCCCCCTCGGTGGTGCGACGCTGTGTGCGGGCGAGCCGATACACGCGCGTTTGTCACTTGCACTGGCGCAACCGCCGGCTGTATATTATATTAAATTACAGTAGCGAATCTCAAAGCCGCGGATTATGTACCTCTCGAGGAATAATTCCGTCGACGGTTCTGACAAGCGCATCGTGCTATCTGCTCAGCCGGAACGCGTTGGGAAATCCAGACGGAGCTTCGGCCTTCGGTATGCGCCTGTCGCGCTGCAATCCTACCTTCCAAGCGGGCTCCTCGTCATCCGGTCTTTTCAGCCGCGACACAACGCCGATTATTATTGACGTTTTATCACATTCTAAAATTAAGAGCTTTTATTCGGCCACGCAACGGAAATAAATTTTCATTCGCCAGAATATAGTTCGCTCGAAGGAGGAGAGGACGTCATTGAGGGGGTTGGGGGATGGATCTGTTTATAGCGCGGTTGAGCGGAGAACCTTGTCCTTATAAGTTATTGACGCTTCCTCACATGCCAAAAAAAAAAAAAAAATGGATTGCGTGTAGAAGGTGAAGCAAAGTCCGCGATGATGAAATGCAAACAATTTTCAAGTGTCTGTAAGCGGGGACAAACCCGCCCGCTCGATCACGGATTCACCGTGACCTTATTTGCGCGGGAATAATGCACTAAGATAGTAGCATTCTGTTTGCACAAAGCGCTGCCTGAATCCTCTGATACATAATACATCTACGCACATACCGAAGTTAAACGGCGTGACATTACGGCTCGCCGCAAGTTGAGCAATTATGAAAGCAAGGCTATGCGTGCCTCTGCCTCGATTCAATGATTCCTTCTGAGTAGCTTCTGTGCAATAATAGTCTGAAAATTCTTTCCTACGGCTGCTTGTTTTCTCTCTCTCTCTCTCTCATATCTCTCCTTTTCAGCGTAAGGGAAAGGATGTATGTAATTTTCAGTAGATTAGGCCATGGCATGGCGAGACAGACAAATCGAAATTGCTACTTTAAACTTTCATTAAATAGATATAATTTAATGATTTTGATAGATACTGAGAAGAGCAAGCTTTGCGTAGAATTGAAGGATATTGCGTACATTCATGTAAATCTACCGGCAATGAATGACATATAAATTGGTACATTAAATTCATAAAGGATTGGCTATACATCCGTTTATTCAGCTGAAGTTTCAATTTAGGTGGAGAGCATTAAATATGAAACAGAGGCTGTTCCGCGAGAAAATTGAATCGTAAAACTGCGTACTGATTCGAATAAATACAATCAGCTTTGAAGCTCTATTGGTGTAAAAGTAATAACCGCGCCGATGCTCATAATATTCTCCCGCCTCTAATGCACAATTTCACACTAAGTCGACGAATTTTCAGAAATAATTACAGAGGGATTCTTTTAATTATCGAGTTTCCTTGTGCGAAACCCGAAGGACTTTTCATATGACTATGTAAGCGTAACGTCCCAGACTATTGGACAAACGACACATTTTACGCTACAAACCAGCTGGTATGTGATTGGAAAACTTCGTAAAACTCAGAATTTCCATCGACCGTTTTCCATTTCGAATGCGCGTCCCAAGTACTTGTCGAAGAGACGTTTTCATAAAGGCAACGTTAGGGCCCAATTTCGAGCAATGACGGACCCGTAAAAACAACGACGCCAATTCGCACGAAGCATACGAAAATTAAAGAAAAAAAAAGGAATGATTTTCTAAAGTACTTCAATTTCCGTATTCAGCGCTACTTTCGGAGACTCGTTCCAACGAATTTTCGGCGTATATAATGCGAGTCCGGTTTGTACGCGATTGCGAAAAATCTGAAAAATATCGAAAAGTCGGCCGACGCGAGCTCTCGCAATGCACCTCGAACCTCGGCGTCTCTTGGCAGTAACGCTTTATTGTTGACGACGAACGTTGTGATTGCACGCTTTTAAAAAAATTGGACAACCGTGCCAGATTCGAGTGATTCCCGCAGACTGCCGAAAAAAAACGCCTCGACGCCCCCTGCTGCCTCGCGTCTTTCTCCGAGGTTACGTAGTCACGTCCGAGTGTGCAGCGTCCCTTCTCTCCCTTCGCGCGCTAACGACGAGCCACTTGATTAATTCACTTCGGAGTGATTAACCTTTTGGGGACAACGAAAAATAAGCGGCGATGGAAAGCGTTAAAGACGAGAGTAATCTTGACGCGTCGCAGGCAGCCTGTTAATGGAATGAGCCCAATTTCAATCATTTGCTCGGTCCTGGCCGAGCGAATGCGCTTGTGTGGACCCGTCAAGGGGAAGAGGAGATACGCGCCCGGCTACACCTCCAACAAAGCGCGTTGTTTATCGTAGGAATATTTGATGGGAACCCATTGAACGCCCAAGCGCCCATCAGCGTAAATGGCTTTCGTTCGGAGCGCCGCTTACCTCCCTACTGATTAGACCGCTACTTTCCGAAGATTACAAATCGCCGGGTCCGCATTAAACGTATTAAAATTGTGGCAGGTTATTTGGACGAAATGGAAGGATTCTAAAATTTAGTTTCGGGAATTTCATCTACTTACTTATAAAAATGGCTCCTGCGCTATATTATCGATTTTATCAGTTGCATATTCTTCGCGCGGGAGTAGTCAGGTCAAATAGATTTTAGATCGCTTTGATATTTTAATAGATTTAAAATCTTGTTTAGCTTCAATTTCTTAATGGAGGGGGATTTGTTTATCGGCAAAGTTGAGTCTCGAAAAAAACTCAACTGGGATATGATTAAAAAAGCAGCTGTTGACTTGTTAGCGTACAAAATACTTTAGTATACATGTACATACCGCGTTTTGTTTACTCTTGCCGTTACTTAGTGCCTCGCGCTTGTTTTCGGTTCCCGGCTGAATATCCCATCCACTCTTAGGGGAAAAATCAACAGTCTTTGGTTATTTTCCTCAGCCTTTGAAAGCGTCCGTCGGACTATTTGCCTCGTATAATAAATGATCGTGGGGAGATCGCGCGCGAGCGAGCGAGCGCCAGTTAGCTTACCCTTTTGCGGTAACGAGCCTCGCTTTCTTCGTCTCCGTCTTTCCCACTCTTTCCGCAAACTCCGTAGCTTTTCTTGCCGTTATTATATAGTGCCGTTGGTGGCGTTGCCGCCCGGGGAAAGGGAAGTCGTTAAAGTATCAATGATTAACATAATCCCGACGGAGCAATTACTGTTGCGCTCACTCGCCTCAACGGCTCGCGACTTCGACTATATCGCCCCACCCCCCTGCTCACCTTTTTCGCTCTAAAAGTGCAAGGCAAGTGGCACACGCGCGCTTAAAAGCGAGTCGCGGCTCGCCCTCCCCCTCGTCCTCTCTTTATCTCCGTTCGCTTGCGGCGCCTTCGCGGAAAATTGTATCTAAGGTTTTTGCCCGTCCCATTTCAAGCGCAAATATATATGGAATACCTTTCTATCTCTCTTTTTACCCACCGGAGGCGCGGGATTTCCCTGTCCTCTTTTTTTTTTTTTGTTTCTTTTTTTTTAAATCTTTTTAATTTTTTTTCTGAATTATTTTGCTGGAAAGAGCTCGGCTCAGGGTTGGCCTTGATACGGGAATTGACTCGCGAAATATTAGTTTCATTCGCGTGTTCGTGAGCCGAGCAGCAAAAACTTCATGAATTTTTAAGGAGCTTTACACTTGAATAATTAATAACTCGGGGATTTCTAATTGCACGTCCCGCCTGCAGATATTAAACTGCAGTTAAAGCGTTTTTTTTTTCGCTGGCGTACTCCGATCCAGACGTAGCTCGCCCAAGGGTGGCCAGAGATATTCGTTTTTTACGCGATTATTTAACTAAATTTAAAACATTTCGTTTTTAAATTTTATATAAATGCTGGAATTGATTTTCAATATTATTTTTTCTTCTTTGCCCGCAAGGGAGAGTGGTATAATGAACGCACGCGTTACGGACGGGCAATAAAGTTTACGCCGAAAAGCGCAGATCGACTTTCCATTTGCGTAAAAATCCTACTCGTGCAGATTCACTGACATTGAGAGATACACTTTTGATTTAAAGATCGCATCGTTTTTATTCTAATGCATTGGTGCGATGTTCGCAATAAGCTGTATTTTTCGTGAAACGCTGCAATAAGAGGAACTTCATTGATTCGAGTAGAGCATGGCCGTGTATAGTCAGACGGACTGCCTACATCACTAAATCGTGTCTCTTTCGTTGAACGTATATTTTTCCGCAAACAACAATAAAGTAAAATTCTCGATGTGACTTTAGCGTACATTTCCAGCCATAACGTTTCATCTCCAGACAATGGCAGAGTTATCATGTGCCGAGGAACGACGGGCTATCAATGACAGAGCGGTGTTCCTTCCGGCAAAGTAAAATAAAGCGCGGCTCCCAGCGGTGTCTCGTAGAAAAAAGATAAGGTCTGGGGAATAGACGGAAGGACTATAAACGATCAATCGTTCCGGTAAGCGAGCAGGCTATGAAAAGCGAAAACAGCCGCTCGGCAGCGCGTCGTAGCAAAGCTGTTTTGGTAAAACGTCTCCCCCCGCTTCTCCCTCGCTCTCTCAGCACACGCTCGGCCTCTCATAAGCCATTATAGGAAAGCACAGAGCTCCATCCGGGGCATGTAAAATAAAGAAGCTTTCCCAGCGCCTGAAGAGCGGCGGTTGGCGGTGAGCGCGTGTTCCTCAAAGCGACCTTTGCCGCGGCGCATCCCGCCGAGCGTTGAGGAAGGGGCGGCAGAGGGTGAGGGGTTATCGGGGATTCGCTCGGATGCGCCGAAAGTCAGGAGCCTCGCGCCAGGGCGCCCATCGGCGGTAGCGCTGGAGATAGAGCCACGCCGTACGGGAACGAGCGCTGGGGTCGGGGGGCGATTGCCGTCCGATCTCGCTCCTGGGATTTAAACGGCTCGCCTTGATACTGCACCGCAAGGACATTATTTACCGTACTCCCGGCGCGCGAGAGCGCGTATATGAGCGCGCGGCCGCGCAACTAAAACGAGGGAACGAGACTGCACGCGTTACGTAACGGCGGCCGACATGCGCGCGGCTGGGCGACCGGCCGGCTGGAACAGAGGAGGAACTTTTGGGAAATAATGGAACGTCTGCAGCTAGCCCGACGCTATATAGGGATCGTAAGTCATGCGACGTGGACGTGAGTTTGCTTTATATATATAAAGCGCCCGCTCTTTGTCGTTATGTGCTCGCTTTTAACGGTAAGCTCTTCCTCTCCTACGGTCCTCGGCCGCGCGCGACAGACCGGGAGGAGAGGAAGAAAGTTGAGTAGCCGAACGAGTATATAGCGATATAAACCGGCCGGAAGAAATCGCCCTATACATGTATATATATATATATATATATATCTGTTCATATATACAGAGGCGCAGGGTCCGAGCTCTCACACCGACGCGGCACCTATATGAAATCGGATAAGCGGGGACGTAGGTGGAGCGAGAGTGAGGAGGCGACGGGCGACACGGCGTCGCGTCGGGAGAGAGAAAAGAAGAAAGGCGCGGGGGTGGAGGAAGTCCGAGCGAGGCGAGAAAATAAAGAGAATTCCCCGACGCGCCCGACGGACAACCGTAATGGTGCCGAGAAATATTATCTATTGGAAGGATTTTATGGTTTCACTTTGAACAAGCGTCGGCCCCGCTCACCTCGGCCGGCCATCTATTTACGAAACGACTGCGTACTTTATCTTAACAATAAAAGTAATTTGTGCCGGAACGCGCGCGCGCGCGGCTATACTCGGAAGCGAGCGAAAAGAAAGCCGAGGCGAGGGCCCGCAATCAAGAATCCAAACGTACGCCCGAGTTTATCCGAGCTTGTGCGCCTGGGTAGAAAGAGCTTCGAGACTCTCTCCCACCCCAGCGGTACAACTGGCTACGGTGCTACTCTCGGATCCCGCAAACAAAGTGTCGAAGAATAAACCCGCCGCTCGAAGAAGCTCGTACGTATCTTTAAAAGCCCCGGGATCGAGGAGCGACGCGAGCTGAAAGGAAAAAAGATACGACGGAGGGGTGCCGCGCCAAGGAGATGGGAGAGCTCGCGCGCGGACGGCATGCTCGAGACGCGACTCCGTAGCAAACTTAAATAACGAGCTTCGCATGCTTGATGGTGGTTTTTTGTTTACAAGAGCCTGCCTTCGCGGCAGCTCCCGCGCATTTTTTTCCTCGTCGCCCGCGGCGGGCTTGTTAGGCCCTACCTTCCCCTCACCTCTTGTTGATCTTTCTTTTCGCTTCGCGCACGAACACTTTCCTGCTGCCGCGGCGAATAAAGCGCGCAGTTATCGCGTTTCCTCGCAATCCGTTGGGGCGAAATTACCATGGGAAATTTGAGCCGCGGGAGCGGAAGGCACATCTCGGGAGCCGGAAAAATTCCGTCGAAAACAGTTGCAACTCCCCTCTCGCCGCGAGCAGCTCCTCGCCGACAACGCGCACCGCAACCTCGTCAAATGCAACTTTCGGCGCTACGTTGGAGCTGCGAAAGCATTTTTATCGGCGTGTTTCTCTCTCTTTTATATATATATATATATATATATATAGGAAATCCCAGCCAGCTCCCGTGCACCCTGTCGACTGCGTATTTTTCTCACCGTTCCTTAAAACTTCGTCATCTTTAGCGCGCGAGCTCGTTTTCTTATATTTCCCGGACTTTAAAAATCCTGAGTGCCGCGAGAATTTTAAGTGTTTTCTGGCACGTAACTGACACGCGAGAATGAAGTGCGCTTTTACGCTTACACCCGCCGCGCCGCTTCGAAAAGAGACCAGACCTTTATCCTCCAGCGTTCCCTCCTTTACGACTCTCTCCATAAATCCTCATTTGCAGGAGCGCGTATGTTATACAGAGGCAGTGGCGAGTGCGTGGAAAAACGCATTCCGTAATTATACGTGATTCCGGAAGTTGGCGCGCTTCTATCTTCTCTGGGTTCAGGGCAAGGGGTGGGGGGGAAGGGTGATGGTAGATTTTCCGCCCGCGTGGCATTTTCGCGCGGTTATTTTCGTAATCCCGGCGTCCAGGGTGTGACGCGCAACGGAGGGGGTCCTCGCGATTTGTCGCCCCTGAGATTGATTCGAAAAATATGCTAAGTAATGGCAGGACCGCGTGCGATGAGGTTACGTTCACGGATAAATAATTGCCAAATGGGAAGCTTTCGCCGGGGCATTAAGTCCGCGATGATAGCCGTAATTTTTCACTAATTCAATCCGACGAGAGTGCGCCATGGTGTATACATACACGTACATACACACGAGCTGAGTCATGTGCGTTTGACAAATCAGTTCAGGAAATTGCGCTGCCCCCGACCCGCTAAGTAATTCCATTCGAAAGCAGACTGAGGTCGTTCGACGTCGCGTTATACGATCCCTCCGCGTATTTTAATAACCATTCCCCCGAAATAAATTTTCCTAAATCCCGTGCATCTCTATCTTTTATCAGCTCCTTTATTTTACTTTACTTACACCTATAGAGAAACGACTAATAGATTATATAAATCTAAAGGGCGCGTGCCGGCGATCGTTAAACGTCACCATCTAGCGATTTCAATAAAAAATGGCTGTAAAAACAAGACTACTCGATTTCCCCTTCGTTTCTAAAGCAATTGCCAAAAAAAAAAAAAATGAGTAAAACGTTTCCCGCGTGTTCGAATAATCAACCAGTACAGTGGAAAGGAGGGGAGCCGCGGGCTGTGTACTCCGCCACCCGAGGATATAGGTCATTGATACTCACGGACGAGGAGACAAAGAGAAGAGAGATCAGCGCTGCAAAACAATTAAATTCATGCGTGCGCGACGGGCTACGCGCAGGGGAACTCGAGGACTCGTCGAAATTCAATCGGTGCGCGGCCGCTGCGCCTTCGCATTAGCGTGAATTATTATCATCGGCCTGCCGCGGGTACGGCCGCTCTTGGGGTCGTTCGTCCTCTCGGCCTACGATGATCCCGGGGCCCGGCCGCCGCCGCCACGATAAGCCCGTTGTGCAACACCGCATCGGCTCGCGTGCGCCGCGCCGCGTCTATGCGAATGAGCGCGACGAGCGAGCACCGCTAGTCTCCGGGATTACGCGATTAATTAATGACTCGGCCGTGTCAATCGTTGCTCGACCCGGCGGATTAAGCGTAATCGCGGCGACATAATCGCTGTGATTGCTGCCGCAGCGATTATTCGACGCTGAAAATTACACGGCCGCGCCGCAAAGAGAGGCGCAGCCGGCCAAAGGGAGTGCGCGGGGGGGGACGAAGGGGGGAATCCCCGCTCGGCCTTTCCGCAAAGGCTCACGGGGCGATGTACGCGCGCAGGCGGGATTGAGCGGGCGGATATCGAGGAGGAGGATACCGTGCGCCGCGCTAAGGGGCGAGCGGGAGAGATAGTCGGAGCTTCGAGCTCGATTGGGGATTTAATTAATAAGAGCACCGAGACTACTGCCCCCCAGCCCGTCCGAACGAATAAGCTTTCGGGAATCGGATTGCGTTGGATACCAATTTCATCCCCCTACTTGTCCGGTGGATGATGAAAAAAAAAAAAGGGTGGCTACGACGCCGTTCGTTGATAGCCCTCCGCGTATTTTCGAAAACTCCATTTCCTTTCCCCAATTATATTTTATATTTTGCGTCCACTTTTGAGTCATGGAATAAGCAATTTTTTTCTCCAGTCTCTCGGAGATCGCGCTTGTTTTTTAAGCGCTATTTTCGTGTTCGCGGTGATGGACCTGGAGAGAGAAAAAAAAAAAAGAGGGGCGCCTCTACGCCGGAGGCATTTGTATTTCACGGCGCAACAGCGCCTCGCGCGAGACTTATTGCCCCGGCCGGATAAATACGCGGAGGGACTAGCGGGCGGCTATTGATAAGAATTTATTGCCCGGCCCGGTCAATATCTCGGCTAAAGTGACGCAAGGAAAGGCAAATCCAGGCTAAAGTTGTTTAGCGCGGGTTAGACACGGATAGTCCTGCGGATCGATGCCGTCGCCTCCTTGGCGATTGACGTTCGCGGCACCCGCGGCGCGCCCCGCCGATCGATCCCCATAATCGGATCCATCGATTACCGCCGACGGTGGGACGCGCCAGTCGATCGGCCGCGTCGGTCCTTCAAGGCCAGGCGAAGACGCTATTTGTCACGGGTCAGCCTCGATCGTCTCCTGCTCCGGGTTAACGCGCGTGGGTGTCCCGGCTTTTCGCGCCAAGGATCTCCAGTCTCCGGACGCGCGCATTCCGGAGGAAACGATAAATTCGCGTTGTAGCGCCGTAAAGGAGAAACACATCAAGCTGCCGTAAAATCGGCCGTATTGAATTTTTATTCGCGCGATCCACCTTTGAAGGCGGCGTTTGACGAGACGTCCGGATTTCTAACGAAAGCCCCACAATGAATTTATGAGCAGGCTATTTTGCACTGTGTACCGGTCCTGGCCCTTGGCAGGCGAAACTTCGCTCGCGGGCTTTTTTCGGCGACGGGTATCGGGGAAAAATAAAGGAGCGACGACGACCGGGAGTGCAGCCGAAGCGAACAATGCGTTCGAAAATTTTCGTTGAATGGCTCGACGGTGCCGAACTTTGCCTCGCCGCGTGGGAGGAAAACATTTTTCCATTATTGTGGCCGCGGCTTTGCTTGTAACGCTCTCGGCGCGCTGCGCCTTTTAATCAACTTTTTTATCGGACCCGGGTAAAATTAAAAGCAAACAAGCCATAATTTTTTCGTGCGAACGCTCAGCGCTTCTCTGAGGGCCTATACCTTCGACCGTTATACCGGGCCGGGGCACGCGGCTCGCCTAAAAAGCCGCAGCGTCACCGTGGCGTTCGACGTCGAAATCACTTGTTATATCGACGTCGTTCGGCGCTCCCCGTGGACACGCGCGATCGAAAATAAAATCGCGGAAAAGACGCCAGGGAAAATACAATTTTCGGTCTTTCAATCTCGCAAGCACAAGCCGCGCGCTCGCGTCACGCAGTGAATATTTCAGTGCGTTGGTAATGAAGTAATTTTTATTCTGTTGGATAATCATTTTGATGGTACTCCGGAATAAAACATATTTATACGAACTATGTATTTGTGTGTGTATGTATATATATATATATATATATATATACGAAGTGTGAGCGTCGAGCGTTGAAGCTTCCTCTCGTACTTAACATCTTGAATAAAACATGTAATCGAGGTGAACGCCTTCCGAGGGCTGGTTGCCGAGACTGGGAGTGCGACGAGCTAAGCCTCAAGATTTTGAACATGCCCGTGGTCTGAACTGTGTTAAAGAGCTTATAGTCCAGAATTAGATATTTCGTTCATCTTCCTTTGTCGATTCGTAAAATGAAATATCAAAGGCGGATTCAACGACGAAAATTTCCCTCAAACTAAGCGATAATGTTCCAAATTTACATTCGCCTATTAAGTTATATTTCTAGCTACAAATGATCTATTAAAAGATGATTTGAGATGATTAATTTCACAATAAACAGTATGTCAAAATCCAAGCGTATTAAATAAAGTTTAAAATAATGGTAATATTAAGGACGTTCTCCGGCAAATTAAATTTCTTACAATTTTTTTTAAATTAACAGGAAATGTTCTTTAAAGTGTCCTTTATAAGTGTGCAAAATTTCAGCA
>JAWWEN010000009.1:10283304-10322258 GCA_035582955.1 Sycophila texana
TTTTACCGAGCCCACAGTTCACTCGAGCGCCACGGGTAACGCTGAAGTCGAATTAGCTATTTGCACGGAGCGAATAGTCTCTCGCGAAGGACTTCGTGCATTTTCCGGGTCAACGGGTTTTATCAAATTTTCGAAAAGTGCCTCCACCTTGCTCGGGTAATGAAGCTAACTATCCCGGAGTTTGATATTTTCATCGGATAAGCCGTAAAGTTTCGAGTTGTATATACTTTGATTTACGTATGGCGCGTTCGTTATTCCACTGCGAGTCAGTATCACTTATTCTCGGCGTAATGATTTCCAGAAATCCGCCGTTGTTTCGGTCGCATAAAGCTACTTTTCGAGAGGGCTATTCATCAATGTTTCGTTCGACAATGAACGCAGTTATTTTTTAAATGTTTTATTTGAAAATTTTTCCCTCTCAATTCCGACGCGCGCTGATGTCAGAAAAAAAACGAGAACTTTCAAATCAATATTTATTAAAACTTTCAGAAATACATCCAGCATTAATAATTTACACGAGTTACAGCTCTGCGTGCTTAAATTATTCTGTTAATTATAATATAACGAAGGAACGTGAAAAATTTTATCCGTCATCATGTATTTCCATTACCACTCAATCACAATTTTTGCGCAAATGAGTGACGAAACAGCATTAAGACCTTCTATATAAATAATGCAAAAACGTAATTCAAATACCTTCATCGAATCATTGAAAGCGAGAAAAGGTATACAATTACAATTAGGAAAGTGGAAACTTTTTCGATCGGCAGCCGCAAAGGTAGTGAAATTGCCGTGTCGGTTTCACTTAGCGAGAGAGCCCGTCCGCTGTCGCGCGACAAGACGTGCTAAAATAGTTGCGAACTAAAAACGATTGCGCGATCCAATGGAAAAGCCGAATTCCGGGCGCTGAAAGCGGCCCAATATTATAAATTCCTATCGCGCGAACTCGCTCGCTTGGTCGTTCACGCAAAAGCGAAGCCGCGCGGCGCATTCTCGAAAGGCCCTAAAATTGCAATAGCAAACATTGACGGAAGTACTTTGGCGGAGAGGAGCTTAAGACCGCTCCAGGGATATATATCTACAACTTGTTATTATATCGGCAGGGACAAAGAAAAAGAGAGACGACGAGAGAAGGAGAGCAGGGTTGGAGGGGGAGGCTGACGCTAGGATGTAGGTCAACGTTCTTTCTCACTTGCGAGCCTCTTACGTATCGATGCGAAGTAGAAGGAGAGCAGGAGGGTCCCCCTCGCGCGGCACTTATTTCCCCCGATACCGCGCGCGCGGAAGCGGAAGTCTCTCCGTAAAAGATCCCAAGCTTCAACGCTGCATGCAGCTACTTACGTTTCGGCGAGAAACTGCATCTGGCAGGGGGTTGCCCTCACCCGCGTCCCCCGAACTCGTTGCTGGAACGCACGCGACCTCCTCCTATCAAGACGAATCAAATTTTCCCTCGTTCCTCCCCCGCCCCCATCCGTTTTTTTCGTCCGACCGCGCGTGCACGCGGAGCCTTGACTTCCCGCGCGACCCAATAACTTGGCAAGCTTCCCAACTACGCGGGTTCTTTATAAATTCAGAGTCGGCTCCCGCGGACGAGTTGCTGACAATGCAAGCGTCCGCGAATGAATGGTTGCAGGGAATTCCATTTTCGCCGCGGAAGAGTAGGCTGGCGCGAGAAATGTGTTGCTTCAGCGACGAGCCACGCCGCGACCGAAAAAACATTAGGAGTCACGTAGCAAGACCTCTTCTACCTATACTCCCTTCGCCCCCACTGCCGTCTTCGGGGCTCCGCGAGACGAGAGTATTTTCGCGGATGCGCCGAGATCTTGGCCCGAGCCTCGCGCCACTCTGCGCAAGGTGCGCTCTCTTGGAAAGGATTCGGGTGGCACGTAACGATTGCACGTGGCTTCTTACTCTTGGATCACTGCTTTCGAGGAAATTTCCTGGGTTTCTTTTTTCTTTAACTTTTTTTCCCGAATCGATTTTTCAATCGCAATTGGGTAAGCGCTCCAGGAAGGTTATTGGATTTTTTTTGCTTAGATTAGAAATTTTTTTCAATTCGTAAGCTTTTTTCACTCTATATTTTATTTTTTTAACGTGATTAGCTCTTGCGGTGCTTTAAAGCTTTTAATTGCAGTCTGCGGTTGAAAATTTTTGTAAATTTTGCTAAGTACAGTTTCCCAATGGCAACGCGTAACTAAGCGGCAGTTAGAAATTTCCGATTATTCAAGTTTATCAAGAGTTAGCTCTCTAGTTCTTGGGAATTTCCTGCCTAGGGTTCGGCGCCATTAGGAATATATATGGTAAGTGTAGATTTCCAAAGTGTATAAGGGAAAATATTCAGTGTATTACGGCGATACTCCGCACTATTAGACCCCTCTCGCGCAGATAGCGTAATTACGAAAATGGCGAGACAGTCAGCAAACATCGATGCGCGCGAGAGCAAAACTACCTAAACAAGCAAAACAAACTCTTAATTACATCTCACGTACATCCCGGCGTTAGGGAGCCTAGAAATTTCCCATAGACCATCGCCTCTGTGTACACACAGAAATTGAAGAATCCTTGAAGCTTGCCACTCGATCGGATCCATAGGCGAAAAAACCTAGTCGTACTTTCCGAGAATCCCCGAGCGCGTTAATTAAAAGAGCAACGCAAGCAGGACAGAAGGGGACCTTGGCGTTTCACGTCTCCGAGGAAAATCCGTTGACGCAGGTACCAAAGCGAAACGTGGCAAGCGGCGCCGGCTAATTCCGCGCGAAAGCGACTCGCTGATTACCGGCTATAATCGTCAAAGCCGTGCTCGACTTCTAATTCGGCTGACATCGGGGAGAAACAAGAAACGAACGGGACGATCGCAAATCAGTATATGTGATTCCCCGAGATTTCTGTTTCCCACGAGCCACGTTTGCCGTCGCTGCGGCGAGAAAAAAACAAGCCTAGCGCGCGCGCGCCCGAAGAGATTATTCTCGTACGTGAGCGGGCGAAAAAACGAGGAGGACGAAGGAAGAGGCAAACGAACACAGAGATAGCGGCGCAGGCCGGAAGCTCCGTAGGATAGGGCTGTGGGGTTAAAAAAAATAGAGGGAGGTAAAATGAAAGGCAGATAGCGGGCGATAAGGCGTGCGCGAGGAGGGAAAGGTGGCGGAGGGGAAAGAGAGCGCCGCACCGTAAAGAGAGCCGGACCCCGGCGTACTTTTCCTTTCTATTTGCTGAAAACACTCGAGGTAAATGAAATTGCCCGCGGCGGCACCTCGACGCTCGGGAGCACGTACTTGACCAGCTCGTCACTTCGACAGACGCGCGCACATAAGCCGCGCGGACAAAGCGCGCGCGGCCGGGCATCCGCTGTATATATATTGCGCAACGCTAGCGCACGCTCGACAGCGCGCCAGATATATACTCCTCTTGCGCGCACCGGCCAATCCCATTGTGTCGCCGGCGTCTCTCTTTTCCTCGCGTTCTCCTGTTTTCTGTTTATTTTTCGAGTCATTGCCGGCCGCGATTGCGAATTCGCCGACTCGCAAAGCCGCGCCCGATACCCGGCGCTCTCTGTGTGCGGCTTCGGAGCGCTAGTTTCGGCACACGTTTCGCGGAACTTTAACTGTTCGGCCCGGCGGGGGAGGAGGCGAGCGCGCCTCGAATGCAAAGAGACGAGGGAAAAACGCGTAATGGCGTGACAATTTGCTCGAGGATTGCCGCGGTTAAGATAAGGTGGCTCTCTCGGGCTGCTGTCCCACTTTTAAAACCTCTCAATTAACCTCTACGCGGCTTAGAGTTGAGTTTTTAACCGCGGATTTGTTAACTTAATTTGCGATGTTATTTTTTTTTTTTGCCGCTGTCCGTTTTTTTATTTTCTTTATTTTACACTTTGTTTATTTATTTTTTAACATCTGTTTGTTTTGCGTGCTTCCGCATCGGAGATGTTTTGTAAACTAAAGCGCGCGCGCGCGTGTATCGTTTTTTTCGCGCATTGGTACGCCTGCCGTTGGCTTTTGACGGGAATTTCTCTCGACGTAGCGCAGGGAACTTGGTCAATCAACTCTAAACTTTCGCGACGGACTCATTCGTACGGAGGCGGACGGAAATAAAGCTATTTATTTCGAAAAATTTTGGTCACGAAGCAAACACTCATTGAATGATTGTTACGGTACTTTCATGGAAGTTCTGGCGGCTAAGCGATGCCACCGTCGCGCACGAAATTGAAATACTTAAAAGACCTCGCCAAGCCCGACCCCCCCCCCCCCCTCTCCATCGCTACCTTCTCCGAAGTTTTAAACTTACATTTCCAGCTCCATAGCGTAATATAAATACGGAAAAAGTGGCGAAAGTTCGCTCGGGCTAATGCTCCCGAGCAATCCGAGAAGCTTGGTGTACGCGTGCGCGCGCCCGCCATCGTCGGCAATCAAGCCCCGGCGAGATAGAGCACGCGTTTCCATTCTGCCTCGGCGTACGAAACAATTTTCAGCGGTCCACGCGAAAAGAGTCGCTCTGGCACGCGCGCGGCAAAGAAGCTTTGCAAAAAAGAAAAAAAAAACTATTTAACGAGCCGGCACGCGAGAGCAGAGACCGAAGTAACTCGTATTTCGCGCTCGAGTATTAAGCAGAAGTTACTTCCGGACTCGCGTTGATACGACTCCGGCGGAAGTTTTAGCGGGAGCCGCGGCTTGGGGTGCAAAAAAAAGTGGCAAGGCGAGGGGCAAGCCGCAAGAGCAGGAGAGCCGCGAGTAAGCGCGTTATATACATGTGCGCACGCGGTACGCCTCAAAGCCCGAAGTTGCGGGTAAACGGTTCCGACGCTGGCATCGGCAAGCACAGCGAGCTTATATGCATCGGGGAAATTTGCGAGGCTTCGAGCCCCCCCCCCAAGGCATTACATAAGCGAGAGCAGGTGAGAGAGGTCGAAAGGCTGCCGATCCTTCACCTAGCGGAACACTTTCAACGCTCGCGCCGTGAAAAGAGCTTCTCCGAGTGCCCGGGCCCTCTCCTGCCTCCAGTGGCTCCGGCGCTTCTCTCGCTTTGTTTTTTCCTCCCCACTCCCGGCGCCGGCGGAGACTCCCCTTTGGACCTTATGCAGGTCCCTCTGCATACTGCGCGTTCCCGGGGCCGACGTCTCACTCAGTCGCGAGTTCGAGAGTCTTTATACCCGCTCTCCTTTTTTCAATTTACTCGGCCACTCCTCGCGCTGCGTTCCCCGTCGCTTTATCCGTCGGCCGCGTTCCTACGTCTTTGCCCAAATGTCTTCGTCGACAAGGGTGAGCGCGCCGGCGGCTCGCGAGGTAAGGGGGCTCGCGCCCGGAGACAGAAGTCGTTGCGGAATGTACTCTCGTATAACAAAGGCGAAATGAAACTTCCGCGTGGCGTGCATTCGCCGAGCGAGAGAGAGAGAGAGAGAAACGGAGAGGGATGCAGCCAGCCTCAAAGGAAGTGCGAGTCCCTCCCGCGAGTCTCCCTCGTTGAGTCTCTCTGTACCCCTGCAGCTCGCGGCGTAAACATATTTATGGAATACGCGTCTATTGTGCGCCCGACGTGTCTCGGGGCTCGCGCGAGCGCGAAATGTAATCCAGCCACCCCTCGCCGTCCCCCGTCGGCTTGCCGTGCCGCTCGGCGGCGTTATCTTCGCGGGCGCTAGCTTCAGAAAGGTGGAGCGCGAGGGAGAGAGAGAGAGAGATTATGAGAAACCGCATAATTGTTGCAATTACATTGCCGCTTTCGAGAGCGAGCGAGTGGGAGGGGAGATGCGCCCAGCGGCGGCGCCTCCGACATTTGTGGAGATTTCTGGAGGCACTGTACGGCTTTTGCGTGACGCGCGCGGGAGACTACGGCAACTTTGAGACCTCGATGTTTCGGGAGAGAGACGGCAGCGCGGACGAGCCGAGTTGCGACCCTCTTGCCGCCGCTCCCTTGCGACAGCTAATTGGATTCTCGATTTTCGTTATAGCATCGATCCCTTTGTCCTGGCTCTCTTCTTTCTGCCCCTGCTTATTAGTTATTACTCTGTTTTTGCTTCAGGTTACTTTATAAAAGAAGTGATTAAGTTGAAACGGTGTTGATGCTTTCATTTGAAAGGGGTTATTTGTTTATTAGATTTCTTTTATAATTATTGTTACTACTTTAATTTACAGTAAAATGTTCAAAATGTTTTAGCAGTCGAATTAAATATTTATATTCTTTTGATAATGCGAATGTTTTTGAATATTCATGTTTTGATGGAAGCTTATTTATTGCTGCCTATATATTTTCACTCTAATACTGCATATGCAGCAGACAAATAAACACTAATTATATGCGGGTTATTTATATTAAATTATTATGCGCATATAATAACATTTTATTGTAAATGAATATTTAAAAATCGATCATTTCCAAAATTATTTTGTCATTTTTTTTTAACTATTTTTTTTTTCTTAAAAGAGCAGAGCTTTTTTAATGCACTTAATATTTTTAGAACCTGCAAGTTATTTATGCAAATTACTTATAATCACGCATAAAATTGTACATCAATATACCCGTAAAAGGAAAAGCGAAGTTGAAGTTTTTACGACAGCTTCAAGGCGAAATAAAGTGTGCGTTGAAAAGTATCGCAAAGTGAATGGGCCGCGAAGAATTGAATTATTATTTCATTATGTTAGCTTGAATTCTTGAAAGTGTGATACAAACTGACAGCGAACTTTGTTTCAAAAGCGAGATTGTCATTAAAATTTTGATCGGGCAATCAAATTTTTAAAGAAAGACGACACCTGATAACGACCCGTTCAATGAGCCTGCCATTCAAGCATAAAGTTTCCATAGATCGTGGGGAATTATCACTTTGTTCGGTTTACCGTAAAGAGGTTGGTCTGTAAATAACCGTTTCTCGTGCTATGAATAGCCGGCTCCAATGAATTTTATGTCGTTGATTTAAAAAGTTTTCGACTGTTTTGGTAAGCGGTGTTGTTAGTTCCTGCGGTAACAGTTAAACATATCTTGTTCACTGGATTTGTGTTGATGGTTGAAACTTGTTCAAGGATTACGAGGTTTTGATGCATTTAGCTTGTCACGGCGAGACGTGCGCTTTACTTAATGCATTTGCGCTTGAAAACGAAAAATTAAAAAGTTTCTGTCTGCCTACTGGAAAACTTAGTGAAATTTGAAAATATTTATCGTCAATTCTTTATTTACTTTAATAAGACAGCATTTAAAATATAACGAAGTTTTAATTAAAAGCATTGCTTGACCCCGGACGCCTATTTAAAAAAACTAAATGAAAAGATTTTAATGCTCTTGCATGCATAAAGAAAGATCTACCAAATTGAATAACGAGCTTTTTATGCAAATATCCGTGAAACATTAAAATGAGCTAGTAGCGCACGAGAACTTCAGTTAAAGTTGCCTGATTACATATGTAAACAAATGCAGTGAAATGTAACGTAAAATTTACTTAATACTTATTTTTCCCCGAGTCGAGAAATGTTTACAGCGAGCGTAGTTGACAAAATCTTAACGAAATTTAACTTTTTAATGAAAATAAAAAAAAAAAAAACTTACGTACTCCAGAGAAAATATAAGCGAGCAGCGCGACAATTTCTCAACTCACCTGAAACAGAAAATGGAAATTTAAATGATATAGACTTCAAAGGCAAACGTAGCCAGTATAATATGAAAATTCACTATTTAAAACATTAAAAAAAATGAAAAGAAAATTACAATTATCTATTCACTCTTTTTCCCTCGTAATATTCGCCTCTACGGATCTCTTTAAAAAAAATAGAGCAAGTTCACAGCCTGCAATCCCGTCGACACTTCACTTCTCTCGAAGAGCGTAACAATCTCCCGCCCGAGTTACCGACAGAAACGCAACTACGAACTCGTTAACGCGCAATAAGAGACTGCAGGGGGTGAAGAGAGAGAGCAGAGGGTAGGGGGGCGTTTCGTCAAATTGTTCCAGACCGCTTGTCGCGCATCTCCCGCGCCCGGGGCCCGAGACTTATCTCGCGCGAAATCGTATCGACAGCCGGCGCGTCGGCAGTCGTGAGAGAGCCGACGAAAATCCCCAAGGTGCTGGGTACGTGCAGACGCGCCGGCAGACGCCCGGTACACTCGGCGCTCGATCGTTTTCACTTGCGGTGGACAGAAGTTTGTAATGGAGTGCTTTAAGCAACCTTTACGCCCGAGCCGGGTCGCGGTCTCTCCGCGGAAGGCGGCGAGGAGGAGGGTGGGGCGGGCTCGTGGCACGGAGGAATATACAAGCGTGTCGCATGCGCGCGCGCGTGACGTAGACGCAGACGGCGGCTTGCCTCGCGCCCGCCCGCCAAACTTAAACCGGATCCACCGTAGTTCCGGCCCTTTTAGCGCCTTCCAAGCCTGACGAACTTCTCTATTTCTGCGCGTTCACGGAAACTATTCACTGTTATACCACTCCCCAAGGTAAGCCGTCCCTACTGGGACCCCCGGCCCTCACCCTGTACCCACGTCGTCGCGCGCCCGAGCGTCCGGGGGAAACGACTTTTCGCCGAAGGAAAAGTCCCGGCAAACCCATATATTACTCCTCGCTTTTATACATTATTTTTACATAGGATTCAATGTATACATTCTGCGGAAGAGAGAGAGAGAGAGAGAGAGAGAGAGAGAGTTCTTTTCCCAACTAAACTTAAAACTTCGGTTATGGATTGTTACCGTTAGAATTTATCGTAACGTTTGCACACCGCGATTAGCATTTAAAATTTAACATACTAGCGCAGGGGATTTGTCCTTCTAGGGAGGATAAAATAGAAAGAATAAGCGGACAACAAATTATTTTCTGACAACTTTGTTTTCCCTTGCGATGAGTAAAAAAGAAAAAAAAATGTAAATTCGACCGAACTGCAAAATTTACTCTTTCAACGGAGTTACGTGGACGCTTTGCATCGACTATTATTTCGATTTAAGGCAAATCGGTAAAAGAGAAAGTATATAACAATTCGAACTAATTAAAACAGTGAAACCAGTTGTGGTCGTGACTGAATTACTTAATTGTACCTACAAAAACAACTGTTACTAATTTTGTGAGTTGATGGAGACAAACACGCTGACTTTGGAAACAGCGCTGTGTGTGTATGTATATATATATATAATATGCTGAATGCGAAACTCGCTTTGTAGTTGATAGGCATCAGCTGGCCATGTCATGTAGCTGCTTCTGACGTCTAGAATTGCTTCTGGTCAGTCTTCTAAAAATATGAAATTCATGATAAATGCGATAATGTTGCGTTACAAGCTTGCAGTAACTGCATCATTTCAATTCACTGATTAATTGGAATTTTATCAGTGCAAAAAAAAAAAAAGTCGAACGTGCTAATGTACCGTTTATGCTAATTAGATCATAAAAATTCGTGAATGCAGGGCAATTAAAGCACTGAAAGCACCTATTTACGAAAATGAACGGGATCACAATTACAATAGTTAACAACTAACGATGTTCTACGGGAATTCGTTGCATATAGCTTCTCGTTTAGTTGGCTAATAATCTTTTAATTAAAGCGATGCGGGGAAATCTTGGGCGCGTAATCACAGCGAAGATAAATATAATTTGTCTAATGTAACAAAGGCATTTCCTTAAGTGCGGCGGCCGCCAGGCCACTCCGGCAACACACATCATATTAATTACAAAAGTAATAAGAGTATAGTGGCTCGCAATCGAGTACCAGCCAAAGCGCCGATATGCTGGAGGAAGAAGGAGGCATCCACAGCAAGATGGGGAACGGAGAAGAGAAAGGCAATATCGTACGCGATGAAATTCGGGCGAATCGGGCGATGGCCATTTCCATCAAATGGTAGCCGGAGGGGTGGAGGAAAGCCGGCCTTACATCAGTCGCGGCAATTATACGGCTAAACCACTGAGCAATATCTTCTCGTTTTGATCAAGACACGTCGTGGCGGAACGAGCCCGGGCCAGAGCTGACATTTCGTATATATAGCCGACGGACACGGACTCGAGGCGGTCCAACACGGGAGAGAGAACCCTATCGCGCGCTCACCTACTCTCGGTTCGGGCGCTCCGGCTGGCACGCTGACGCGCGATTTCACCGGGCGCACGCGTGTATACACGTGTATTAGTGGGGAATCTCCCGTGGTATTAGGAAAACGTATGCCGCGGGATTATGCGGGTCTGCGCGAACAACCGCATCGGGCATAATTAATGACGGCGGTAACTTTTCCTATCGGAAGTAGATATTCATGCACGAGGGAGTTTACGCAGAGAGAAGTTTTTGGGTTAAGCCGAAGATCGGGAGCTTACGGGGGGGGGGAGGGGGGAATAAGAGAGTCGAAGTGGGGGTAGCGAACGGAAGATGGGGAGGGAGAAGGTTGCGACGTTCCCCCCACAGTGGGAGGCTTACCCTCAAACTATTTAATTGACTTAAGCTCACCTCTCCTCTCCCGCGCTGGCGGGCCCGCTCTTTACCGCCCCCACCCCTTAACATTGCTGCCCTCCTCGCCGCCGTCCCGAGCCTCTATCTTTCCAGCGTCAAATATTTGTTTTAGTCTATAACCGCGCCTTTAGCCGGCATCCGCTTAATCGAGAGTTCGATGACAGTGTGTTACCCAAGTAGCGGTGGTCCCTCTTCCCTCCCCCGTTTGTTTCTCCGGCCTTTCCTAGTTCACTGGTTGGCAGCTACTTTGGCACCGCGCTCGGCAAGACTTGCCGTCTCCCTCGGCCCGCCGCCACTTTGTTATCCTTTGAGCGCGCCAGAACCCAAGTTTGCGACGGTGACTCCGCTGACGCGTGCAAATTTATAAAGTAATTGTTTGTTTTATCGGTGTCCCGCTGTATCCTCCAGCGCAATCGTACCAAATACGCCCACTCCTCGGGTATTTTTCTCCGCTTTCTTTCTCCTTTTCTATTCTTTTTTCTTTTCTTTTTTTTTAGTAAACTACACGGATAAATCTCGCCTGGGTATTGCAGCCCGATTAAGGCTAATAAAAGATAACAAAATACTTGCGCCAGAGGATTTAGCAACGTTTTTCGCAAACTGCGATTTCGCAAGCTCCCCGTGCTCATCCACGCAATCGTAAGCGCAGAATTTTTACACGATTTTTTTGCATTTCCACGTCGACGCTAGCAACTCGATTTTTCTTTTCAGAAGAATACTTTCGTCGCCGTACGCGAAATTCTTTTAACAAATACCATACTCACGGTGAGGATTAAAAGCGTTCGTCCTATAATGCGTGTAACGGACGGATGCTAAAACGGGAATTGGCGGAATAATGGGCGAGTTCAGCAAGGAAGCAAACTGCAATAAGCCGTTCGGGCAAAAAAAAGGGAACAGGTTGGGGGGCCCTTATCGCTAATCAGCCGGTGGAGATGATACGCGAGTTGCGCAAACTCTGCTCTCGAGATGAAACCAGCGGCGGCGGCGAGCCGTTGCCAGCTCGGTTTAGTATAAGCTAAGCGCTCGTGAAAGGCGAAAGGAATCGGCTTGCATAAAGTGCAAACTGCGAAAGTGCATAGCGCGCGCCGCGGCCGGTCGACCGGCTTTCAATTTACGCAAGTTTCGAGCCAACCTTCCCTCCTTCTCCGTCTCCTTCGCCTCTCTTCCCTAGACCCTACGCTTCTTTGTTCCTCAGCCGCGCAGGCGATTGGCGAGCCTCCCCCGCGCACGAGCCCGCATGATATAAATGCGGCGCATCAACTGCAGAGGCCGGATGGCGAACAAATCACTCGTCGCGCTCGGCGAAATTAATTACCGGCTTTATTATTTCGTGTATGGCGAGCAGGGGGGAAGCCATTCAGCGCGGGACTCCTTTTTGTCGCCCGCGGCGCCAACCGGGGCACGCGTTTGTTCGCCCGGCCCGCCCGTTAGAGTGGCTGCATGTATGCATTGATAGCGCGAGCGCGCCCGCGCGTTACAGGTCCATTTACGTCGAACGTATTTCTATAATTTATTAACGTGCCCCACTATTACGCAAGGGCTCCCCGACCGCGTTTCGCCTGCAAATGCGAGCAAATATGTCGCTGCGAGCTTGCACCAAATGGCACGGAGATGGGAATATTAATGCCACGTCGCGAATATCAATTAACCGGACGTTCTATTCTACTACTGCTTTAAAAACTAATTGCGGACAAGCCGTTTGCATTTTGCGCGCTTAGAGGGGTCACGCGCTCTCGTCGTTGCGGCGCTATCTTGCTCGGATAATCGGGCCTTGACACGATGGAGAGCGCGGCGCAATGCCGTAGAGGAGAGCTGCATGTGTTTTTTTGGTACTCGAAAGCTTTAATCATCGATTACTGAAATCGTGATTTCAAAGCGAACCGAGAGTTATCAAATTTCTTTTTTTCTTTTTTCTTTTTATGAAACGTTGAATGGTTGACTTTTTGGGAGGTCGCTTATTTTAAACGAATGCAAATTAATTAATTAACTGTTTGTGTAAGCTCCTTGTTTCGTGTAGGATTTTAAATTTGCACTGCTTTGATGTGTTTCATAAGCAAAAAAATGTTAAATAAAAGAGGACGAAAAAGAATTATTTGAAGCAATGATGCGGAATAAACCATTTTTAAAAGCACTGAATTGGTGTGCTTACACTTGTCCATGCAGTGAAAATTTATTCTTCATTTAATTTATTAAAATATCAAGATTTAAATTATCAAAAGTACTAAATGTTTTAGTAAAAATTACTATACTGTTTGGAAACGCAGGTATAGACTCGACAAATAAAAGTTTTACTAGAAAGTTTAGTAATATTTGATAGACTTACAGTAAATTTAGCTGAACTTACAGTAAATTTTACTATAAGTCTAACAAATTTTACTATATTCTCTAGTAAAATTTTTTATTTGTCGACTCTGTGCCTGCATTTCAAAATAGTATAGTAATTTTTACTAAAACATTTCTCTCAGTGTAAGAATAATTCGTATGACTGCATTTGCAGATAATGCTAATGTACTTTGGACATAATTTATATGAAGCAAATGAAGACACTTCCAATTATTCTTTTTCTATATTTAACAAAAAAATCAATCATCGATAAACTATTAGATTCTGTCCCCGCGCCTTTATAAATAAATATCTACGCTATAAATTATCCTCTCAGCCCCTATATGAGCAATTTTTCACGCTCCTTTTTATTTAACCCACCTTCAAGCTATGGATTTAGTCCTCTTTCAAATAAATTTCTCGCGTTATCGCCCTTTATTGCCCTTACTTTTATTACAGTGAGCTTTAACACCTCGCAATAAGTTATTTTTCCTTCCTTTTTCATTGACGAGAGAAGAAAACTCGGCGCCGATAATTACTTAATTAAAAAAGAAGTATCGCCGAATGCGGACCCAACAAGTTGAGGAAAATTAAACGGCGCTTTCGTTTCATCGCGATAATTCATTGACCGCGGGTGGGGTAAAAAAAGGAGGAAGCAAGAAATATAGCTTACCCACCGTGGCTCCACCCTCCACGGGATACAAACGTTCCAGGAAAACCATCTCTCAAGCATGGAAAACCAAAAAAAGATTTTTATTCCATCGGTGCGCGTTTATAGCCACCACCGTCCTGCGCTATAAATTTGACAACTCGTACTGCTAGACGAATTTACATTAAAGTTGGATTGCATCTATGACTCTCGTAGGTTTATTAACGGGTCGCAGAAGAAGTTCGCTCGCGAGGAGCCTCGACTCGCAGTTTAATTTGTAGCGAAGAGTCTCAATCTAAGCTCCTCGTTTTACTTCGTCAATAAAACAGATGACTGAATTCGAAATGCGAGGGGAGTTTATTACTTAAGTATGTCGACTCGGGCGAGCGCCAAACATGCAGTGAAAAGGTTAATGGTACATCTCTAAGCTGCGCAGCAACTAGAAGTTACCTTACGATCGACGGTAAGAAAACGTAACTCGTATTGGTGTCCCGGTCGGAACACCTTGACGGCAAGTTGCTTTATATCCGAGAAATATGAGCACTTCACATTCAAGGTTTGTTTGAAAGCAGTTTTAAATTTTTAACTGCACGCGGAAATTGCGTTTCATGTCGCACGCAATATGTAACCGTCAAGTCGGCGTCGCACTTCAGAATATCTTCGCGTTTTAAACTCGAGGAATCGTTTTTCCGCTAATTATTCGTGAATTGGGCTTGCAGACCTATTACTTCAATATTATAGTTCGTTTTTAAAGCAGCTTGAAATATTTATCATTTAAAATCCTTTTATTTTATGTATAAGCTGAGTAATAAATAAACATGCATTTCAAACAAATAATTCGTAAATTGTACGCTAGCGAGGCTCGCATTACCGGGATAATAAATATATAAATGCATTAAATAAATGTGTTTCGTTAATTTAAACGGCGGTTGATCTCAAAGCAAACAAGTGAATATGTAAAACTAATTATTTGTTTCGACATAGTTTCAGAAAATCGTTCGACACTAATAATTCGCATTAAATCCGTTAAGTGCTACGGAAATGTTACAGAATCAATTAAAAAGATTTTACATTACACACATTGAAACATATATAGCGCGTACCCAGGAGCGAATGTAAATATGCATCTTTCCGTATAAACATCCATTCGGGTTTGAGCACATAAACACATTCTTTAGAGGATTTGCGAGCTTAAAGCTTCTTCCTTTTTTTTTGCTGCTCGCTCGGAAATTTAAAATCATTCCACTTAAGCATCTTTACACATGAAGTGACTGCTTTACAAACAAGCTTTTCATTTTCACATATTACCTCCTTCATTTTACCCTTTTTTCCCCATTTTCATGCTTAATAATGCTGTTACCCCCCTTGAAGCATTCACGTAACTTTGACATTATCTGTTTAACAATTTGCTCAAAAGTACGCGTGGCCTTTATTATAGAAAGCAACCTTTGAACTCGGCTGCGCGTGGAGGAGGAGGGCCTCGGACCAGCGGTAATTAGGACAAGGAAGAAAATGCAGGCCGAGGCGGAGGCAGAAAATCAGAAATGGCAGCAGGCTTTGACGCTCTATTACTTTTAAACGGATGCTTGAACCTTAAATGCGGCGACGAGTTAGTGCGGAAAAATATACTGCTAAATTAATAAACAGCCGGGGAATATCTTCTGCTGCGCTGGGCTGGAAGAAAGGGGTACGGCACGTTGAAGAGGAGCCTGCGAATACTTAATTATATCTCGGAAATGAGGTGCTTTTAAAGTGCATAAAAAGAAAATGAAAATGGTAAATTGATTAAGATACAAGGCTTCTGTCAACGCGAGTTCATTATTTATACAAAGTTCTTTTTTAGTCTCCTAAGGTGCGTTAAGTGCTGTTTTTCATCACAATAGACTTTAACGCAAAATTACTCCTGCCGACCAAATTTCTATCAGAGGATTCAATCTCTCTGTTTACTAACAATCACGGCCCTTATACCCTCCCGCAAGTATCGCTGGCAGGAGTGTACATAAAAACTGAAGCGTCAGCGCAGAGATTCAGCCGTAAAAAAGAAAATTTCAAACCCCCATCCACGAAACGCGTACTTAATTAAATACCTGGGCTGGGAGAATATTCATCCGACAAAGGAAAAAAAATCACACGCGACGGAAATAAAATGTTTCGGGGACAAGGTCGTCGCGTGCTGAGCGCCTGGGGGAGAGTGGCCGAAGAGCGCGGGCAGGGGGCGACAAAAGAGCGAAGCAGTGAAGGATGAGGACGATCAGGGTGGACACGTCGCGAGTGAGCGAGCGAGCGCAGAGCCGGCGGGAGCGCGTTATTTAATTTGATCCGATTCTTCAGGTGCAAGTGGGTGTCACGTCCCATCGTCGAGGGTCTCGGCTCGACGGGGGGATGATCGCATTATGGCGCCGAAGAAAAATCATACTCGGGGCTTTCGAGCATTTTGTTAGAGGGAAAACCGCCGGCCCCGGTCATCTCTCTCTCGCTCTCGTCGCATCCTCCTCTCGCCTTCTCTCCCGTCCTCGTTGGCGCCGCGCTCGTCCTCTCCTCTATATCTTTTGTCGAGGCCGCGCGTCGCTGGAGGCCCGCCGGGCGCGAGAATCCCACTCGCTCCCTCTCGCTCTTACCCGCTCGGCGAGTATCTGGGCGCCCCCTCGCCGTTTCTGTCTCGTTGCTCTTCCACGGCGGCGGACTTGGCGACCGTGCTCTTAAGAGAACACGGTGATTCATCGGATGCTATTACGCCGTAATGGACTCGGCTCGTGAAAAATGGCGCGGGACAGGTAAAGCGGAGAGTGCCCCGGCGCTGCTTTCGTGTGTGTGCTCTCTTTCTCTCACTCGCCCTCTCTCGAGTGTGAGGGCGCCCGAGCGAGAGAAAGTTCCGGGAGACACGTGGAGAAGGTTGTCGAGCGCGGCGACATTATGCCAAGGGGGGGTCGGATGAAATTTTCATAATACTGTTGGACTCGAGCGCGCGTATTCTGGCTGTGCTGCGAGAGCGCCGCTGCGGCTTCCACACGTGGTCCAGCCCTGCGGCGATGCATCGGACTTGCGCGGGCACGCGGCAAGAGAAAAAGACGTCAACGACGTTATACCCACGGACCGTGCCGAAAAAAAGGAGAAATAATCTCCCGACGCGCGCTGGGGATGCCGAGGTGGTGCGAGAACGCCGACGAGGGGGAGGGGGTGAAGAACGAGGGGGAAAATCAGAAGAATGGAATAACGGACGCGCGCGACTGGCGTGGCGAGAGGAAGACAGACAGTCGGAGAATGGAAGAGGATTGGATTAATAGAGATATATTTGGTGCATTCAATTTTATGAAATCAGAGTGGTCGCTCTCGCGAGCGCAACCCCTCTCCCTCTACCCGATGTCGTGATTGATTAAGTTTACTCACGGAGAGCGCAGTGCGAGAAATGGGAGCCACTTCAACCCATGGATTTTAATTGAACGTCCCTTTAAATGCTCGATTGTTTTGCTGATAATTAAAGTCGCTCATTTCCTTCATCCGACCACTTCGGTGCCATTGTGCGACGTCGCGCGGCGGTCCGATCGACCCCCTCGCGACTAATGCCCGGTTCGACGTGAATTTTAAATTTGCTCCGCAGGGCTTGGCTGTCTCGATTTTTTTTTACCGCCCTCCCCGAACTACGCGACAGAGTTTTAAATTCGACATAGCGATTTTAATTTAAATTACACGAGTTTCGCAGGACAGCCCAGGCTGGGACAGGTTTTCCGCTAATTTTTTTCAAAGTTTTAAAGCGTCAATTTCCAAGTAATTTCTGCTGATTGAAACTGCGTTAATTTTTCCGGCTGAAGTACTTTAAGTTAACGCTTCTTAAAAGAGATCCCCGTTTAATGTAGGTTTACTGACTTCGCGGGAAAGACCATAAAACCTTCTTTTATACAACTCGAAAATCATAGTGGGATAAAAAAAAAGTCATTATGGCATTCGACTTGAGAATTCAGGTATGAGTACGTAGCCCATTTGGTCCGCAGCTATTGATTTTCTTGAATTTCAAAATATTTTACCTCTGATCTAATAAGCAAAATTGAAACGTCAAGCTAAACATATAATTTTGCAATTTTAGTCAATTTACCTCGTTGTACGAAATTAATATAAAAAAATATATATATCTCCCGCTGACATACAACGGGGTTAAATAAATATTCGACAGTTAATAGAGAACTGACATTAACGATGCGAGCGTTAAAAATAGAAGGGTGGAGAAAAAAGTGCGTGTTTGGCAGTTGCTACGCGAAATTCCCGTCTTACGTTCGAGGTGGGTAGCGTCGAATTGAAACGCTCCGCGGGATCGAGGAAAAAGCGAGCGAAAGCAAGGAAAAAGCGCAAAGCCGCGGATAAAGAGTAGCGGAGGGAAACGAGTGCCCCAAAGAGATTCGAAAACTCGAAACTCCGCGAGAAGAGTGGGGAGCGGAGGATAGCGAGAGAGAGAGAGAGAGAGAGAGAGTTGCAGGACGGAAGGTGGGTGGCTCTCTCGCGCGGGGCAGTAGTAGCAGTCACGGTCCGGCGAGACCCCCGATGCATTCAGCTTCAATGGAAATACAAGCCGACGTAAATCCGCGTGGGAGGACACTTTTTCCAGGTGCTATACGTGCACCGCGACAGCCCCGTAATAACCCTCCTTCTCTTTCTCTCGCTTTTCCTCGCTCCGTCCGTTACTCCGGTATAGTAGTGGGCCCGATAACTAAACGATCGTGAACCGCTACAAGAATACCTCCCGCGTGTGGGTGAACTTTAACCCGGTTCCAGGGATTTGGAGCAAACATCCGTTCGCGTCAGATTTTCCGGGCGCCAGGCTAGCTCTCCCATCCTTCGGCTCTGGCTACTTGTGCACGCGGGACCGGCCTCGGATATTATGCTCGGGGAAAAAAGGCAGGATGAGCGGGAGAGTTTAAAAAAGAAAAGAAAAAAAAAAGAAAAAAAAAAACACGAGGCGGAAAAAGGGGGAAAAAGGGAAAAGCGCTCGCGTGGCCTGAGGTACGGTGCATTCTTTGGCCCGGCCGCAAAGGATTAGAGCGTTGGAGGGGTGATCGCGAGCAAAAAGCCGGCCACTCGTTCCTCCTGATGGAAGGCTGTAGCGTCGTCCGGGGCGTGCGCAAAAACGACCAGGAGTTCCGCGAACAGGACCGACGAGCGGCTAAGCTACAAACATGAGAACCCTCAGCACTTACCGACTCCCCTCCCTCCCTATCCTCATTCTCTTTCTTCCTCTTGTGAAATAGACACGTACGAGCAAACTATCAACCCCAACCCCTTCCCGCGGATTTAAGGATTTTTTTTATATCGATCCTACCTTTAATAAGTTCCATTCAGGTTACTCGCCTACTCCACCGACTCGAGAGCTTCCCTCTTTCGCGATGAATTTTCATTCGCGAGTACTTTAATTCGCTTTTTTCGTGATGATGTAGATAAATTCTTTTATTGCCGGATTTAATGAAACTTGGCTCTGAATGGAGGTAATGGATTATATTTCGCGGCAGGCTTTCGCGTTAAAATCAAGATAAGCGCACGTCCGTCAGTGACCGGATCAATTTTTGTCATCGTTAATATTGTCCGAATGTTGTAACGACATTTTCACCAACTCCGTCAAATGTATTTTCCCTCACAATATATCAGACGAGCTGTCAGAGCAATTCTTGACATTCATTTTCTACTCACTGCATCGCGATGATGTGCACTTGAAAGCAATATGAGCTGGCTGCGAGCTATTACTGCAATATATTATTGCTGTAATTTCAGTTATAACGACGTACATTCAACGATGTAACAATAGCTTCTGGCTGTTTTCGTACTTAATTCGTCCACGTGTAGGTCTACTGTTAGAGCAACTTGTAGGAAATCGATGATACAGCGCAAGTACATGCACTGCGCAGAACTAACAGAGTATACTGGTTAGCTAATCAATATTCCAATTTAGCATAGAACTAAAAAAAATTCATCGAGTAGCGGGTTTCAGCAAATCTCGAATTTAAATCCGCATTCAAGTTGAAACCGGCAACAGCAATATTTTTGCAAGCTCATCCAAGCGCATTATAAGGACGCGTATTTATAGAAGCGGCAATTCACCGGGGCGTCCGTACGTGTCCCTGAGTCGTGAGAAACTCGACCAAGTACTCGGAATATGCCAACCGGCGACGCGACGTAAAATAAGTTTCGTCAATTAAAAGCCGGATCATCCGGGTATTCCGACTAATGTACAGCGGGAGATAAAAGCGAGCATTCCGAAAGCCTCGGCGCGACGAAGAATCCCGAGAGAAACGCCGAGCTTGAGGTCTCCTCCGCCACCCCCCGCCGGCTTACATCTCTCCCCTGGACGAACGATGGAAAAGCCAACTTTGCCGAGCGTCTTCCCATCCGAGGCGCACGGGTCCTTCTAAGGGGGGACTCCGCGAAGGGGAGAGGGTAGAACGGACGCGACCCGATCGCCACGAGACTAGCTGCGGCACGCGGCAAGTTTGGCTTTGTAAAAGTAAACTAAGTTTCGATTAGAGTCCTCTTTTCCCGGTATCCCGGCGATTCAGGCGCGGACGCGCGGAAGTTTCATTTCGACCGGCGCACGGAAAGAACCGCAGTGCCGCCGTTCGGATCGCACACAGGGAGGGGGAGACGCGACGGATGAAAGAGAACCGGGCCGATTTTCCGGGCTTGGCATTTGCGGATTGGCGGGAGATGTCGTTACAGCGGTCCGTGATTGGAAAACGCGTTGCGATTGAATTTCGACCGCGCGGCTAAACACTCGCTACCCCACTACACCGACGGCGGCTCTGGCGCGCGCGACCATGCAAATATCGCCCGGCGGTTATTATTATTATAACGGGAATCTGTATACGTTTGCCAAACGAATGGGAGCGCGGCGGCGACGCGCACACGCTCGCGTGCACCCCGAGGTTTTGTGCGCTGGCCCTTGCGGCTCCGACGTCCCGAGCACCATCCCGGAGGCACCGGCCGAGCGAATCAATGTGTACATGTTTTGACCCGAAATCAAAACTTGCGTAATATGTTCATTTATCTCCGCCGGTAAGTTATAGACCGAATGCACTGCATTTGTCGATCAATTAATACTGCGATTGCTTCGTTCATTGTCATTTATACTCTCGGCGATATCGAATTTTCTTTTTTGCTTTTAAACGCCGCTAAAGAACATTTATTTGTATTTTCGATAATTTTTTGTTGACTATTTGAGTGATTAAGTAATTATATTGCGAACGGATCTTGCCCGAAGTTTTTTTTAATTAGTTAAAAAAGATACGTCAAAATTTCATTAGTAAAATTATAGCAAGGTGCACTACCTCAGTATGTATTTTTATCGCGGTCTCTTCTATTTTCATTACTAATGACACTCTTGACTAATGTACTCTCGTGACTGCTGTCTTTTTATACTCGTCCCTTAAATATACGGATAACTTTTTTTGTTTATAATCATTAAAAATTATTCTAAATTTATATCTAATTTTTCTTTCAAAATTTAATTATCCTCAATACTATACCAATTGAAAGTTGGATAATTGCCGAAGCATTCACTTATATAATATTCGATAAGACAACTAAAAGCCAGAGCGAATTTACTGAAAAAAAATTACGCGCTCATGAATCACGGGATATCGTTTAAAAACGACCATCGACCGAAAGGATTTATACCCACTCACTCACCGATTAAAATTTTCCGATTACTTATCGACTCAGATAATCAAGCTTATTTACGACTGCTTCGCATCGCCCATTTCAGTGTCCGTACCTTCCCTACCTCATCAACAAAAAAAATCAATGAAACACCACTACATTTGGTAGATCATTAGCTCCGACTCCGCCTGTCTTTGTCACCCAACGCGCAAAAAAGTATCACTCGAAAATATTTAATTAAAAGGCCGAGCCTATGATCCACCCGACACCAGGAGCGCGTGGAGGAGTGGGCTGTTTTCGCACTCGGGCATTCCGGGGCCGCTTTTTATTCGACGCCGCTCGATAAATTCTCAAAAGCGCAACATTCGCTCGTTTAGCGCGGAACACGCGAAACGCCGTCGAGTACGCGCGCGCTCGCCGCAGCGGGAGCGAGAGGGAGAATTAAGCGATGAGTTGCGTGTCTATTGTTTCACTGAAGCTCGCGCCGGACAGTGTATCATCACGCTTTTCGCCGAACTCGTAAACACGCGGATGCGACGGTGAAAAATTATACGACGCGGCGAATCATTTGCCGGTTTGCGGAAGGTGCGAGAACCCAGCGCGTACCGAGATTAAAGAAACATCATATTTTTTGACACGAGTTGTTTAAAGTCACTTTTTAACACAAATCGTATTTTTCAAAGTTTACCCAGAGGGACAAAGGTAAAATAATCCAACCGAGTAGCATAGTGCACACGCCTTGTGTCCTCCTGTCGGGCGAAGGTTGAAAAAGAAAAGTCTTTTTCCGCGCCTCATTAAAATGCAATTTCCGAAGGCTCATCCAGATCCTCGGCGCTTCGATTTCCTCATTGCGCTAACTCGATTTCTCTTTAATGACGGGACAAGCGCGAATTTCGCACGTACGCGTGACGCCGTCGGCATTACGTAAGTCCCAGACGAAAATTCTTTCGCCATAGGGGAGCGCCGGCACGTATTCCGCGAACGGCCGGACGACTGTCGCGTGAGTCGCGGCCTGACCCCGAAGCGCGTAATCCTAGCGCAGGTACACGTTTCTTCAGATTTTGCGCGCGTACCTGCAATACGGCGGTGCGTCCGACCCTCTTTGTTCCACCCCGGAGCGCCGGACGTACGGAAGTGAGAGGGCGAGCGGCGAACGAGGGCTTTTATACCGCGTTAGAGTCGAGGATAGAATTTTTGGGACATCGGACTGGTACGTGCCTCGAGTGCGCGAGCGATATACCCTACTTATGTACTGGCGCGAGAGAGGCAGCCAGTGCTAGTCGGTGGAGTCGTTTTATTTATAAGGGCTTTCACGTGCTTACCGGTGCCGAGGCAGGGATTTCGGATTTGATTTTCTTAAAAGGAGAGCCGCGTATCCACAAGTTCCGCTAGTAGCCGACTTCGTACGAGCCACCCCCAGCCTGTCTTACCGTACACACAATTTTTTCCCCAACGTGACGTATATACTGCGAGGGACGCCCGGGGTGTACAGGCACGTGCTCTATATACACTCGGTGACCCGAAAGTTTACCTCCCCTCCCCCCCCTCCAACCCCTTTCGGTAATGAACTTCCAGTCGATAAGAGTCGGAAGGGAGATAGACGCTCGGAGGAGAAGAGCGGACAGAGAGGGTGAAAAAAAAACGAGTTTTCTCGAGTGCGCTTCGAAACAATAGCGAGTAATCGATGAATTAAACGATCCTCCCCTCCAGCCGCTCGGCCTTATCTATCTCTCCGCTCTCTCGGCCTGGAAACATTGACTTTACATCTCTCGGCCATAAAATCTGATACAGCGCGTTTTTCCGAGCCGCTTTTTTTTTTCAGTTCCGCGCAAAACGCTCCGTGCGAATCTGTACCGTCGCGGGACCAGCTCCGCGCAGGCTCGCATAAAAAAAAATAATCTTTTTATGTGTTCACCTGGGGGAGCACTCGAGCGCCGTCCCGCGGGGGTCAGCCGGACAGAACGAGAGAGCGGAGCATTCATCCCTTTGAAATTCGCCCGTTGTTTAGTTTACGTAAACGCGGGGCGAATAAAAATTTATACACGGCTCCGGGAGATAGCCGTGCGACAATGCGAGCAAAAGAACCGGGGGCCGCGGGCAGCTCGTAGAGATAGGCACGCTTAGATGACCGGAGCGAAAGAGAGAGAACGAGAAACCCGGATGGAGCGAGAGAGAGAGAGAAACGGTCACGGGACGACAACACGAAAAGGGAGGGCTTATCCCAAATTCGCCGCGGCGGCGTATATGACCGAGCACCTGTACACGCGAGCTCGCGCACAATACGAGCCGCGAACGGGGGGGGGAGGTGAATCTCGACGGCTCGTGGGAGGTTGAATTCGCGACGGGTTAAAAACACAGGATTACGTAATCTCCATAAAGCCGAACGACGTGTTAACTCTCGGCGTCGCCGGCTGCACTGGAGCACAGCGAGCGAAAGAGGAGAGGAACGAAAAGTCACGCGCGCGCGACGAATCCCGACGAACTCGCGGTGGAGAACGAGCTTGAGCTCTCGACCTCCTCCCCTGCGGATCCCCTCACCTTTTCCCCTCCTAAAAGAGGCGGATTTAAGAGGGAAGGTGGCTTAAAGCATCGGTTTTATGACTCTTTTCCGCTATGATGCTTTCTCTTCCTCGTCGTTCGTTCGTCATCGCGCACCGACTGCTCGTCGTTCTTTTAACGCGCTAGCCACTTCTTATTTGGATCGCCTTTTTAATCTCGGGATCTTGCTCCCTCTCGCTCCCGTTTTCCCGGTCGCCCGCGTAACGAACCGTAAAGACGCGGAAGAGACCTCGTCCCGACGGTCCAATTTACGTGGATTTTAGAGTTCTCTCTACCGAACCGTTTTAATGCCGCGGCTCGTAAAAAAGGGATATAGAGGGAAGCGGCAGGGGCAGGAGGCACCGGGAGAGGGGGGCTAAGAGTATATTTCAAAACACGCGAACCTCGCGAATTAACGATGCCGAATGAGAGGGAACCTCGATGAGTCCGGACACGGGTTTAAAGAACCGAAAGGGGTTGAACGCTTCGGCATAAAACGCGAGAGTGGCGAAATCGGTGCTTGGTATATTAAAGACCGCGACAAACGTTGAGTAATGGGGGAGTATTAATCGCATAAACGCGCCAGCGGCTCTGATGATTTTTCTCCCTCTCCACGCGATACCTCGGAGTGACGCATAAGCTTATTGGGATGAAATAAATAAAAATTGAATATTGCATTGGGAATTAAAAAAAAGACGGTAATTAGGATCGGTCAGCAAGAATATTTACTAATTTAATTCCACTTGTGTTAAGCAAACGCCAATCAGTGTTTTTAATATCTGTAAAAGTTGGCACCGATAAAAGTTTCATTTAATTGACGTTTATTTTGGTTAAAGGGGAAATTAAATATCCTTTTAAATAAAAACTTCATTTAAAAGCTGGTTGTAATTTCAGCGTACAATAATTTACTTCACGTAACTGCAATTGACATTGTGAAAAAAAATCACTTCTGAGAAAAAATATTGCACTTTTTTTATAAAAACAAGAATGGGCGCAGAGTGAACAACGGTTGAGCTCAACAAATACTTGTCGAATTTGCAAATTTCACAGGGCACTGACGCGTGAATTTGGAGGAATAATATGAAACTGTACACTTTTTAATTGCTTTTGGAAAAAATCCCTGCAATAACAGTTGCGGATGTAAAAATTCAACTACTAGAGTACAATGAATAAACCAATTTGTTTAAAAAAAGAAAAAAAGAAACTTTAGATTCTCATACCAAATTAAAATTTCACGTGCGTTCATTTTCAGTAAATTCCTAAGTTCACCCACTAAATAAAGATGAAAAAGACTTGAAGATGATCCTAAAGTTTTCTACTTTTTTTCTGAGTCCAACTTCAAGAGAGAAGTTTTGATAAAATTATTTGGACAAGCTCCCAAAGTACACACGCATGTTAAAAAGGAAGAAACTTGCCGAGTGTTTCTCGTAATAACTTGCAATAGTGCGGTAAAGAAAAAAAAAACGCATTCAAGAAAAAAAAACGCGTAATGCCGCCAGGCGATAAAAACATACCTAGAAATACCCACGTCTTCTTAACTAAACGAGCTTTGCTCAGCCAATTATCGATTTAAGTAAAGGAGAGAATTTTCGGCGGCGCGTCGTTTAGTGTGCGGCGCACGTGCTCGCTCGCGTAACACCTACGCACGTTGGAGAGTGTCTGAGAGCCGCGAGACTCTGCCGTAGAAGTCAAGCGGAGCCGCGGAAAGGGGGACACTCGAAAAGAAAGCGAGATCGGCTTATTGTCGAGAAAGAGACCGAGAGAGAGAGAGAGAGAGGCCTCCCTCCCTCTCAGGGCGCGCCGGAATCCGGTGCATAATTCAGTCGAGAATTTATCAGGGGAGCGGGGCACCGGGGAAGCGGCTGGCAATGGAATAAACAGGGAAGCTCTTACGCGCCGATGTTGTTGCATTTAATCAAGAACTCGGTTATATCCGGGAATGGCTGGGGCGCAAGCGGATCCCGGAGAACTCGGGGAACGATTGTCGGCGGGAGTGCGCGCCCGGCTCTTCCCTCCTCCCTCGCCGTGCACCCCCAGCGCTCTCACCGGGTCGATGTTCCGGCGTAATACACACGGCAGTTCAAAGCTGCGGCTTCGCGCTCGCGATGCACATAACGCGCGCCGTATGAAGAGTAAACAGCGTAACGCAAATTAACGTAACTGGTACAATGCCTATATAACGAGGGGGAGGGATGGGGAGACGCCGCGCGCGAAATGCGCGAAAATCAGCAAGGCGGTGATTGCATCGTTTGCCGATTGTTCCTCCCGGGCTCCCCCACAACCCCCTGCTCGCCTGCGCGCACGGTGGTCCCCTACGCCCCGAACCACGACGCCACCCGTTTTAATATCGAGCGCGTATCGCGTTTCCTGCGCGCAATTTTCACGCGGCCGTATCCTTTTTTTATTCGAATAAAATCAATTAATATGCCGAGCGCGCATAGCTGTATAACCGGAGTACATACTTACGCGCGATACTTCTTTTTTTTTTTTTTTGTTGGTCTCGCATTATTAGCTGATTGCAAAAATGCGAAATGCGCCGCGTCGTCACGCGCTCTTCTCTATATCAGTTCTCCCTTTTTCGCGCAATAGAGATACGTGCGTTTTTAATTATCTTTTATGCATGAGTCGCTCATCCGGTGAAAATCCCATCGACCGTTTCAAGTGCAAACCGATCGATGGTTTCGAGTTGGCGCCTCTTTTGATTCCCACCAAATTTCGACGATCGCACCGGTTGATTGGCAATATATATTTATTTATTTATTAGTCTCGTTCATCGAGCGGCTATCGCGTGCACGCGGGCAAAAGGCATTCAGGAATGAAGAGGGAAAGCTCGCGAGAGCTGGAATTTTCGAGAGCGCGAATATGTACCGCATGAAAGGCATAAACATTGCAACAGTGGCTCGACGAATCGTTTCATTCGTGCGCGCGTAGTACTAGTCACTTCAGCCAGCGGGCAAAATTAATAAGATTTTTATTGGCCTATAGCGGCGCGGTAGCAGCCTGCGCGCGCCCGTATAAACGCTCCCGGGCAAATGTAGATTCACCCGGAGGAAAGGAGTGTTTCTTACGCGGCTGTGTGTACTGTGCGCCCGCGTGTTTACGTAAAGGAGCATATTGTGCTTATGCAAAGAACGCATTGTATTTACGCCTCGAGAAACGCATAGCCCATGTAAAGTAGTCGCGCTCGGCGAGAACAATCAACCGCCGCCAGAGGTGAAAAAGCGACGCCGATTGTCTTAGAAAAGCTCTGGCGCAGGGGGTAAAGTTTGACGAACGACCGGGCTAAATGAGACTCGCGCAATATCCGCCGCGCGCCAGGTAAAAAGCGACAATACTCAGCGAAAAAAAGGGCAGCGCACGGCGAGCTACACTGGTAATTAAAGAATTAAAGCTGCGCGCTGCAAGAGCAGCCCACACAACAAAAAAAAAAAATACGAAAAAAAAATTCTTCGCGCATAGCTCTTTGTGCCACTGGATATCTGTGACGAAAACGAGCGCGAGGCGCGGAAAAAAAATACGAGAGCGAACGCGCGAGCGTCATTTTCGCGCGAGAGTGGATAAAAAAAAAAAACACAGAAGAGAGAGGGGAAACACTTGCAACGCCTCAGCGCTGGATTTACGCGGCGCGCGAGTTTTACGCTCCCGGGGTGTGTGGGGTAGGTGGGCGAGCTGGAAAAAATGAGTGACGAAGCCGCCGCTCGCGCGCAATAAAAGGAGCCAGCGGCGACGCGACACGCCGGGCCAGATTTACAGTCCGCCGGGGAGATAAAGCCGCCGGCGCCGGGGGATAGGCTGTGCAAACGAAAAATATGCAATGCAAACGCCGCGGCCCGCCTCTGATGTGTTTATCGTTGGATTAGCGCTCGAGTTTCCCCAGCGCTTTCAGCCCACCTTCGCCGCGTCGCTGCAATTACGCGATCTCTCTCTCTCGCGGCTCGCTCTCCTTCCGGCTTTTTGAGCTGGCGCGCGAGCGCAGACAAGCCGCCGCGCCCGCCAAAGCTCGCGCGGAGTGGCTCTCCGGATTTATCCGCCGCGGATGCCTCGCGCTTTTTCAGAGGGGCGAGTAGGTAAGGGCCGTCATAAAGTCGAACGGCCCTAATCGATTTTCCCTCTCTGTTCGGGGGAGGAGGGAAGCTGAAGGCCGTCGATGAAGGGCGGCGCGCGCGCGCGCGCGCGAGCTCCCTTCCTTCCCTCTCGCCTAATGGAACGTCGAAAACGTTTGCTTGTCGATAACTAAATTATTTGAAAGCTCGGCGAGCCTCGATTCTCGGGCTTCGGAGCTGCCTGCCTGCCTCGCTGGTTGGCGCGCCGAGAGTTATTAAGGCGAGGTGGGGGTGGGATTTCAGAGAAGGCTCGACAGGTCGAGTGCCGGCGCCGCCTCTAGGTATACCGTACCTACGAGTGTAATGGCTCGAGAAAGCGAAAAAGGACGACTTTTGTGCCTCGACAAATCCGCAGCCATCGAGTGCCGCGCGCCGAAGGACGCCAGGAGGAGAAGGAGAGGCCGAGAGCAACGCGATCCGGGCGAGTGTGATGCATTGCTGTTACCTCGGCACTATTTGTGCCGAGCCGCGAGCCCAAGCGTTATCTGTAATTCGTCGCGGGAAAAGGACGGACGTGGAAAGAGACCGCGAATGCATTACGAGGCGCGCTTGTCTATTTGTCAAGCTTGACGATCGTCATGAGCCGACTCCTCTCATTATGGACCCTTTGCCCGCACGCGGAAAATGCTCTATTTCGCACTGCGGTTCGACTCTTTTACTGTACCGAGGATCGCCGAGTGAGTTTCCAAAGTGACTCGGTTATTTGCAATTTTAAAATATTTATAAAAATTTGCAAGAGCTTCGCTGGGAGAAAATAAAGTCGAATGATCGAAACTTTGTTTTGAAAATCTTTAAGTTCGTGAACAATTTTAAATCGGAATATTTAAATCGGAATATTTAAATCGGAAAAACATTGAGAATATTTCGGGATAAAATTTTGAATACATGTGCGGTTAATATTTTATTTAACAAAGTAAATATCGAAAATGTCGATAAAGTTTCTTTCCAAACTCGAATATATGTTTTTTTTTTTTTTTTAGAGAGGGCGTACTCACTGTTAAGAATATTGAAAAATACATTTATTTGTAATATTTGAAAGCAGCATTTTTACGAAACGCGAATGCGCGCCGGAACTTGTGACGTTTTAATAAATAACTCGGTACTATTTTACCAAACATTCGCAGGTTTAATTTTGAAAAAGATCTAAAAATAAAATTTGTTTCAATGACGATGGAATCCCAGCAAATAACTTTTCCTGGCACTCCGATGAATGGATCGAAATTGTGTTAGATTTTAAAGCATTTTAACGTCGATTCTCCTTTCGAACTTTCTCCATCGGAGGGCCTCTGCTGCAGGAGATGAAATTTTCCCATCGCGCGCGCCGATAGCTAAATTCAGCTATAAATTTTAGGAAAGTAAAATTCAACCCCCCGCCAATTGAATGCTGCTCGATCAATTAATTCGAAATTCGCCGCGAAGAAAGATGCGATCGGGCCTCGAGCCGCCGATCCGGCGTAAAACAAAAAAAAAAAGAAAAAACGGGACCGCGGGATAGAACGATAAAAAAAACCGACGCTAAACGTCCGTCAGCCTTTGAAAAATCCGCGCGCTCGCGGGAGAGTAGAAAAAAAAGAGGCGCGGTCGCGTCAAGAAAATTAGAATTCCGTAGCGATCGACGGATCGGTCTGTCGAAATATGCCGATCCGGCAATTCGTCACGTCGCCGTAATGTAAACGAAGCGGAAGATCCCTCTATTTTTCACGGGCGCCTCGCCTCGCCTCGCTCGCGCCCGTGCGTCTCCCACTACCTCCGACCTCTACCGCTACCCTCCTCCCCCGCCTTCTACGGAGACCGACCGAGCGCGCGTCGCGCTTCCGGCGCATTTCGATAATGGATATTAATTCGGTTAAAATTGCCCGTCCAACGGGCAAAATAATCGACGAGCGAACACCGCCGCCGCCGGACGTTGATCGATCGCGCGCGCACAGGTCGGCCCATGTGTACTGCCGCGCAACGACGTATTAATTTCTGCCCGATATAGTAGTGTAAACGCATCGGAGCGCGCGCGCCGGAGCGGGTGCGACTGTTACTACTGCCTGTCATTATCGGTGCGCGTGTACACCGCGCGCGACCCGAGGAGCGGACGTCCGTTACGTCCTGGGCATGCCGACGGCGAGAAGCAGCTACGCACCTCTCGTGGCCCTTCTGCCTCCTGACTAATGAATAACGATTTTATACTCGTGTCCGCATTAACGGCTGCTGACGTTTGCACGACTAAATGCCACCCTGCCCCGTCACGCGGTCTTTGATTCACCGGAGGTTCGAGGTATCGTTAGTGCTTTATTTATATTGTTCGGCGAAAACGTTGAGGATATCGATGTCGAAAGGGGTTTCGTGATTAGAATATTCAACAAAATGTATTTCCAATAAAAATTGCGAATTTTCAAATAGTCGAGTAACTCTGTTCAGTAAATTTATTCAATGTTCAATAATTTGTGGATGCCTGCATTAGATTATTTCTACTATTATATTCCATTGCATATTTGCTACAACATCAATTGCGATCGATTATGTATGGTCTCTTTTAATAAAAAAAAATGGCACGCTTCAGATTCCTGAAAAAAGCCATGCTTGCGAATTCATTTTATATAAAACATGATACCAATGTGAGTTTTAATACTTTGGTCGTTATATGAGGGTTGAATATAAACTATTAATTTTTTAGCGATATTGTTATAAATTTTTTCAAAATTCTGAAATTTTCTGGTCTGCGTCAGAGGCGACATTACATTTAAAACAAAGCTCACTTTGAACATTTTCTTTTTGAGAATCCATCAACTATTGATTACTTGTGCTTGCTCAGAAAACAGACGCATTGAATTTTTACATTGGAGGAAAAAAAGCTTTTCTCATTCGCGTTGATTTATTTTTCTTTAATAGTGCCACTCACCTTGACGAAACGTTTGCTTAAGGATAAAAAAAGGGAAGAAAGGAACCAGTCTAAATAAGTCGTATAATCGGTCAGAGACTTTTTTTAATACCAGTCACTCTTTCTACAGTAGCTGGTATTTTTTTTGTCGAAGAACGAAGAGCCGAATAGGAAGAGGAAAGAGAGAGGAAAAAGCTTCGGCGCCACGCGGCGTAAAAAGCTTTCAGCGCGCGGGAAGAAAGGGCGTGGATAGAAGGGAAAGAGTGGCGGAAGAGTCGATCAAAAGTTTTGGAACTGACAGTGGGAGTCTTGTTACAATAGTAATTTCACACGCGGCCCGAATACCTATACGGTGAGGGCCTCTCGGCATCCGCTCGGCCTCTGGATCGGCGGAGGCGCCTCGAACGCGAATCGTTGCGTGCGCCCCAATACACAGGCGTATGAAACTCGTGATTTATTCATGAGAGAATTGCCGTATTGATTCGCATTTCAAGATAACTTCGGCGACGGATTTTCGATTCCGTTCGCTGCCGGCCCGAAGAGTAGTTTTCGCTCGAAGGCCAAACGTGCGCGCCTCGGTTCGCCTTCCCTCTCGCTCGAGCCCGAGCTCTTTCTTTTCGAGTGCTACGTGCAATCCGACAGCGTAGCCGCGCCGAAAATTCGACTTTCTCCGGCCTGGCCGCGGACCGATCGCTGGAGAGGGGAGACATGATCGGCAATCGGACAAAAGCACACCATACGTGGTTTGCACGTGCGAAAGAAGAAGAAGGAGAGCTGTGGTAAGAAAGACAAACGTACGCGGCGCTGCGATTTCGGCGGTAAATTGCAAAAAGGCGCGAACGCGCGTTCGTATCCCCGAGACTCCGAGGATTGCCAAATAATTTCGTTGCCCGGACGCGCCGACGACGACTGAATGCCAAAGGCGCTCGCTCGCGCCTTCGACGGGAATACATTTCAATTTCGCCCGTCGGACGAAGAAACGAGCGCAGCCGCGACGTCTATTTAACGTTTAGCTCGCAATGAATTTAAAGTAGCCCCGCGCGCGTAAGCCGCCCGCTCGCAACGACTGTAAATAATGCGATTACTCCTTCGCCGCCTTTCTCGCACTCTCCGGGAGTCGACGGTAATTCAATCCGGCATTGTTCTTCAGAAGTTCAATGCGCGAATGGATTCGGCGAAAAAGCGTCGGGGAAGCGCGCGGCAAAAAATGATGGTCGCGCGAATCGTTAGCGCTCCAGCTAATTCAAAAGGAGAGAGAGAGAGAGTCCCAGCCGCGGTCCAGCGTTTCTCCTTCTCTCTGTTTCTCGCGCCTCTGCTCGGCCCGTCCTTTGTGCGCGTCTTTCGTTCGGCAGCGAGGGACGCCCCCACACGTCATCCTTTGTCTCTCCACTCGCCACCCTTAACCCCGTGCTCCTCGCCTGCGTCCGTGTAATTAATTATCTGGACGAGACGGCAATTAAATCGGATAAATCGTCGAGTCCGCACTGGCAGTCGTCGCGGCGGTTATTCGGTCCTCTCCCTCAGTCACGCCTTCGTCTCCGTAATATGAATGTATATATATATAGAAAACCGTTTATGGATAGGGGGTCTTTCTTGGAAGTTGGACCGACGGTTCTTGAGGCTCTGCAGCCACTTCACTCCAGACGTAAACGCACGCACGTGTCCTTGACTCTTTCCTCGGCCTGAAAGTGACGGCCTCCTCTGTATAAATGCATTTAAGGTGCAACGGACGGATTGAATTACTGCTATATCACATTCTCCAGTAGCTTTAATAGTGTTATTGATAAAAAATGCGTTAACGGTAGAAACAAAGTTTCCTGCGTTTATCGAGTTCAAATAATGAAGCGGACAGGGGAATTGATACAGTTAGCTCTGTCGGAGATAGGGGGATTACGTCTCCATCTGCAGGTGTGTAAATAGATCGGGTGTGTTAACGCGGTCTTACCAGTGTTGGTACATATCTACTTGCACACACGGTCTCCGAGCGTATCGTTTCGTATAATTGAATGTCCATCCGAATATTCCGCGTTGCATTACTATTTTATTTGAACTACAAATTGCATTTGCAACCAAGATGAGTCGCGCACGTAGACGGACGAATTATTTAGTAAATAATTTTACCTCGGAGCCGCAGACCTCATTTTTTACAAATTCCCGGTTATAATTGATCTCGATATGTTGACCGTGCAAATTGTTTCGCACGAAATTAATAACCACGCGAGTTTTCGTTATTATTCAGCTGTTTTGGTAGGCGCGCGGATTTTCAAAAGTTACTTTAAATCAATTAATTTTTCCGCGATAACAGTTAATTTTAATTAACGCCGGTTGCGCGTTATTTTCATCGTTCGTCGAATCGCAGAATAGATGCTCACTCGATTAACGAAAATCCCGCGCGAGCTACTACTAAATTTCCGGGATATTTGCCCGGCGCAGTTTATTTACTGTCCCGCCAATTTTACATTATTTTTAGTCGAAATAAAAATTTGCATATATACTCCCGGGCTAACAGAATTTTAACAACTGCTTTAATTTTAAATGCAAAATGAGCATTAAAAACCGAACGGAATTTTCGAGCTAACGCACAGCGAGCAGCTCTCTTCCCTCCGTTCGCATAATATTTCGCCGGCGCCGGAAAACAAGAGCTCGCCGATTGGGGACCCGGCGAAAATTTTAATTTCGATATTGCGTTCGGAAGCGGCGCGGGGCGGCGCATTACCCTCTTGACCAAGACACAAAACACCACGGCTCACGGACTCGCGCACCAGAGTCGAGTTATCCGTTGTACAGTCGCCCGGCTCCGCGGGGCTCATTTTTCTCTCTCGTTCCACGGAGGCTGTCAGCTGTCGCGGCAGTTTCCTTTTACCCGACTAATTGCTGTAATTGGATTGCTCATTGTTATAACATTACACTCTATCAAAGCTCCGTCGCACGCGACTAATTACTCTAAGGTTTCGACCGGCAGCTTTGCCGGAGGTATTTGAGTCGAAACACGAGCGCTTGATTAAATTTATTTAATCGATAATTTAATTAAATACTGTTGAAATTCACCGCTCGCGTAGCGACTCGTCGCTGGAAAAAAAATATGACTTTTTATTCGCTACACTCGCCGAGTTTTCGCTGCCGCGGTCGCGCCACCCGCACCTCCTCATCCGTTCCCCGTATTAATCAAACGCGCGGTGTGTGTATATCGTTAGCATTGTTATGAGCTCCGCCTTCCTCGGAAACATATCCTGTATTGTTTTTTTTTTTTTGGCCGCCCTCCGCGGCTCTTTTGAGTCTTTTTTGCCTTTTTCGGAGCAGGAACTCACTACTCTCGTCAGCCGGAGAAAAACTTTCTCGCCGTTAAAATTAGAATCGGCGAATGCGCCCTTGCGAGCCCCGGCAAACGAGCTTCAATCAGGCTTTCGCGAAAAAAGTTTATACCAGCGATCGGGGGTACGCGCGTCTTCGGACATTTTAATTGGGGCACGCGCTCCCAGGCTAAGCGCCCGCCCTCGATTCGCTTCCTCGCGGGCGACGGTCGCATAGGGGAGGCACCGGTGTGACGCAATTAGTGGAGGACGATCGCGGAAAATCCCGGGGATTGGGAGGCGGCTGCCCGTGCGGCTCTTCTTATATTTCCCGATAGCGGCGGTGGCCTCCACGTTAACGAGAGAAAGAGGAGCGAGTTTCGTAGCGCCGTCGGTGTGTGTACTCGGCTCTGCCACGTGTGCGCCTCGCTCGAGCTCCAGTGGTAAAACGAGATTAGACGTCGGAGGGGGATATACGAAAAAAGGGAGGTACTTTGTTGTGAAACGAGATTTCTACGTTTTGCTTTTATTCTCACCCCGCTGTATAGCCGCACGCGCAGCGCGTGTCTCTCTCTTTTCCCTTTGCCCAGCGCACTGGCTTTTTTTTGGAGGAACTCTCCTCTCAATAGAAAAAGGAGCGCGGGTAAACATTAAAAATTCATTTATCATTTCTCCACGGGAAAAATGCTTCTCCAATATTTAAAGTCCGCTCGGCGCCTATCGCGCGAAATGGAGTTTACGTCAAAAATTGCATTCACCGCGTGTACATCAATTTCAGGGGGTCTCCCGCTGGCAATTAAAGCAAAATGAGGAAGCGCATCGACTCACCCACCGTTACACTAGGATAAATGAGCCGGCGGTGTGTATTTACCTGAAACAGAAAAAAAAAAAGTAGAATTAGCAAACGGCGTCTACGTCGGATCGATACCGCGGGAGGAGGGTAAAAAAAAAGAGAGGGTCCTATCGCTTTTGAAGAATCGCCTTATTAGCAGGAAAAAAAAACAAGAAGCTAACTCGCGATATCCGCGGCTTAATCCAAGTAAATCATGCAACTATCAATAAAGCGCGCGAACTTATGAAAAAGTCAGCGCGTTTCGTAATAAAGTCCTTTGAAGCTCGGGAGGGCCGCGAAAGTAGCTGGAAAGTAGAGGAGTGGATTAATAAAGGACAGCGCACGCTTCGAGTAAGAGGAGGTCGGTAATACGAGGGGGAGGAAGGAGAGTGAGAAGCGCGCGAGCCACCGGAACAGACTGACAGAGTCGATGCGGCAAACGGCGGAGAGAAAGAAACGAGCGGTCGAGTTTTCCATGGCAGAGAGGGCCCTCGGCCTTCCTGCCTCGAGTGCCGACAAAAAGTACAATAAAAATAGCGCCGACGAGCAATTGGCTTTCGCGTCGCGCCGCGTCGGCCCACTCGACGTTCGATTTAAAGTGTATGCTCACCTTTGAGCCCGCGCCTTTTAATAAGTGCACTCTTTCCTCCCCACCACCGATGGCATCCGATTAACCGGCGAGCTTTGGGCGTCGCGCTTCCGTTATTAGGAGCGAATTGGCCGGACTGCCGCGACGATCCTGCGTGACTAAACAGCTGACTCCCGGCGAGCGTGCATATGTGCACACATGCGCAAGCGGCTTTATGGGAAACCGACGTGTTCCGCGGGCTGCGCGCTCAGCACGGCTGCCTGCACTACCAACACCGGCGTGGCGTTCGCCTCCTCGCCCGGGCGCCCTCCGCTCATATACCTTCGGGCTACCGCAACCCTTCGCTCTTTCCACTCCGGGCCACACATACCCCTGGCTGTCCCCCGCATCTCTCTTCGACTTTGTCCACCGAGCGCACCTCGCGTTAGTGTGCGAACGCGAGTTATCCCCTTTGCGCCTCCCGCACGTTGCGCCGCACTCCCGTCCGCCGAAAGAATCGCCGCCGCGAGCGCACGTGGCACGCGCCGGTTGCATGCTTCCGCGTATAAGCCAGCGGTAATTAGCCGAGATTTTCGTTGGCTCGCTTTATTTACGGAATTAACGATCGGTATTTTGAGGTTGGCTGCGCATTAATTAGCCGCGTGTTCAATCGATTCTATTGGATTGGAATTCTTTTTTCTCCGTTTGGTCCTTAATGTTTATATAGCGATAAAGGTATCCGTTGAATTTTAGGGTATTGTTATACGTATAGATTATACGCTCTGCCGACAATGGGATATTTTACGAAATCATGTTCGACATTAATAAAAACGATTTTTCAGAATGAAATAATGTTCACGTATCAATTTCAAAATGTTGCATCCGCAAACAATGATACATGTCATATCTTATTACTGTACTCGCGTAAAAAAAAATGTTCAAAAAATGTATGGGCTGTGGGCAAATAATAAAACAACGTTTTCCAGTTAATTACTTATCGGCATTCTCATAAAGGTACGCAAATGATAGAGAGTAATGTTATTCATAAAATCTGACCATATATTATTCAAAATACTGAAAAAATAATGATTCTCAGGGTAAAATGAAAATCTCTCGGTAATTGTAAAATCAAATTATTAAAAACTGTATAATATTATACAAATCTGTGTAAGAGTCCATTTCACAATAGAACTTCTCTTACTGCGTTTAAATTAATTACCCATTCAGGGATTTTTACCTATGCGAAAGATAATATTAAAATATATACGCCTGTAAATTTATACTCAAAGCAGACCATTTGATTGTACGCCGGGGAATAATCAAACGAAAATTCCCTTTGACTTAAATAAAAGAAATTTCAACTGTAATGTTATGCTCACAATTTCGTTGTTTAAATTTCAAAAACGGCCATATCGTCCCCGGTCTTTTAAGCTTACGCCAATATTGCTATGCTTTATTGTTAGTCAATATTGGCGGGTCTCTCAACTCTCTTTGACAATTGTTCCGAGTGCGTTCCTTTTTCGTAACTTCTCACTTTGTCAAGCTATATTACGCAGCCGCCTCGCCTCTACTCCGCAGCAATTTTCATTCTGCATTTTTAATAAAGGCACACTGAATGTCAATGGCCTTTCACCTCTGCGCCCGCCACTCCTCGAGCCGCCCTTCTATTTTATTTTTATCTCCCTCCCGTGATATCGCGTGGATTTTTTATTCGATTATCCGACACCGCTGTCGCGCATTATACTTCTCTTTTATCCGCTTCTTTCGTCTCCGAATAAACATAGTAACTAGATACTTTACACTGAAGGCTCAGTTTTCAATACCGCATCTTTTCAATTTAAAAAGAAACGGGGTACGTCCAAATGAATTTCACAAAAAGATTCCCTCACTTTTTATCGAATTATTTATCGGCTTTTGCCCGGGAGTAGTGCAATCTGATATTTAATTTTCAAGGACTAATTAAACGAAAATTACGATAAGCGAACAGTCGAGAAAGTAACTCTTATCCAATTAATCTGAAAAGGTGAATTGAAGCTGCAATAAATATATCCTTTCGCATTTCATATTTTCCGTCGGTTACCGGACACCCCAATAAATACGTCAAACAATAAAATTTTAAACAAAAAGAGTGAAAAATGAGAAAAACAATTATGGCCAAACTGTGCAGAAGAGTTATATCGATCACCAACGCGAGTGGTAAAAAAAAAAACAAAAAATGGGTAGCTCATTTAAGTAGTGCATTACGTGCCTGCAGTGGATAAAAACAGCGCGCGCGAAACGTCATTCATCAGAGTCCGCCGCCGCCCTTCCCCCCCGGCGAGAGTAACGAGCTTCGCTCTCCATTTCGCTTGATTTGTTTCGCGCAAAGAAAACTCGCGGAAACATCACACCTGACCGTCATAACTAATTCAACAAAGAAAACAGCCGCCGCGCGACGGAATGCAAATGGAAAACTTAAGGTAAACAGCGGACGAGAGCTTATGGCGCTCACCGGCCGGCAAGAAAGAAAAATCATCCGTCTAATTTGCACTTTGGACGGACCTGCGTCTCGCCTCGGTTACAAAATCCCGCCGCCGTAGTACCAATATTGATTAAAAGACCCCATCCCATTTAAATGTTGTGGGAAGAAGTGCAACCGGGCACGAACGTCAACGGAATAAGCCTATACGACTCGGTCTCCGTTGCGCCGGCGGCTCGCGTCGTCCTCCCGTTCGCTCTGCACTCCGGCTGTCCCGACGCCAACGGAATAATTCAGGCGCTTGTTTTGGAAGCAGAATGAACGCAACGCTGCCTGGGAGAGCAGCCCGGCCCGGCGTATGAAAATGAGCGTCTCTCCCGCGCGCCCTACACGTGTCCAGTGGGGTACCCTCCTTCCACCCCGCGGCCTCGTTCGCGTTACACTGCATTACGATGCAAATGAGCGATAATATTTGTTAATAGACGTACGGCAAGATGCTGGGACCACGGATGAATTTGCAATTTGATTCGGTGCGCCGCGGCTCCGCAGGGCCGCCCCCGCCCCCTCGAGCGCTTTCGGCATGGGAAGCTCTACACCCGACGTGTACGAGACCAGAATGCGCCTAGGACTCGGTCGCTCGATATTCTTCGGAGGCGCGCGACTTGCATTAATCGCGAAATCGCTGTTTACGCGGGATCGACTTCGTCGATTTTTTTCGCGATTCTTCTTTTTATATATAACTTTTTTTTTTTGCCGTAGGGGAGCTAATTGCAGACCGAGCCGGAAAAGAACGCCGTGTGCTGCCAAAGCTTTACCTTAATGCCGGCAAGATCGCGGCTCATGCTTGTTCTTTTTGTAAAGCGGCACTAGTGTATATCCGTATCCGTGCGTCTAATTGTTTCTTTGTTTCATTAAAGGCCGGGTGAGAGTATTTAAATACGCGCGGGGCGCCAGAGCGAAACCTCAAATGCAAATCCGACCAGCATTACGCGCCCGTTCTCTTTTCCACCCGTCCATTTTATTTCGCTTCTATCTCTCTCTCTCTCTTGCTCTCGACGCCGCCAGAAAATAAGGTTCATACTTTACAGAGTAAATTCATGAACCGTAATTTTAATGGGTGCCGGGGTAAAAAAATCATGTATGTTTGACTTGCGAGCGCGTTTAAATCAGCACAGATTGTAAGAACAGACAAGAGTGGCCGAGCGCAAAAAAAAAAAAAAAAAAAAAAACAAACCCCCCCGCCGAGCAGGGGGAGGAGGCGCGACTAAAAGAAGGAAGACACTCGGGGGCCGAGCTCGCACTTCC
>JAWWEN010000009.1:10322268-10347274 GCA_035582955.1 Sycophila texana
AAAAAAAAAAAAAAAAAAAAAAAAAAAACACCCACGCCAGCGGGCGAAAAATTAAAATAATGAGGAGAAAGGTGGGGGTAGGGGTGGTTTCGGTTGGTGGAAAGGAAAAAAGCGAGAGGAAGAGAGTAAAAGCTGCCCGGTGTTATAAACGCGACCGCCGCGTGCGCGTTTTCGCTATAACAATGGCTTAAGCATCGAGGGCGCTTGAAGCCCGTCGAGTCGCGCCGCCTTTTGTTTGGCCGCGGCTCCTCGCTTCCGGCGCTGTCGAAGCGAATTGAAACGGACGCGGCATTACGTACTTTTATTCGGAGCCGAAAAAGCGGAGCCGGGGAGATAACTATTGGCAAACGAAGCCCGAGATCGCGGCCTTTCGTAGCTAATTCGCGGGGTGGTTCCGGGGCCGCTCGCGGCTAAACGTCCGTGCATCGACGTCGAGCGTTATTTTGCGCCCGGGAGTTTCCGCGGGAGTATCAAGCGTGTGCGGGAAGGGAAGAGGGCCGGGTTAATGGTTCATGGCGAAACGCCGTAATCTATTGCGCCCGGCGCACTAGTTGGTGGTACGCCTATTATGGACGTAATGTACCGGTCAAGTTAACTAAGTACACCCGCTGATTCGTAGATCGCCTCTACCCCCGGCGGGCGTGCGCGCCGCAGAATATCGAGGCAAATGTTTCGCCTTGCTTCGCTGGCACGTCTCAAATCTATTACGGTTACATTAGCGCGGCTGCCATTGCTTCGCGCTTTTAACCATTTTTCCACGCTGAAGTGTCGAGAATAAAGTTTTTTTAGTGCGGCTTGATAAATTCATTCCTCTGCTTTATCGTTTTTCTTTTAATAGCCGCATTCGGAATTTTAAACTTTCGTACCGAATGGATATGCATTGCCAAATATGCCCGTGATATCTGTAGTTTTTTTAAACGTATAAAATTATTTATAAAATTATTTATGCCAATTAAAAGAAGATGCGTTGGTTAGTATGAATGTTCCATCTGAATATTCTATCTGAATATTCTATCAATAATGTATACCACTAACGTTTGGTATAATATTATCCTATCAAAATTATTTCTGTTATTCGAAGAAGAATTCAAAATAGAATAGAATAGTTTATAAAAGAAGTTTATTTTTAATAGAATAAAAATCTAATGAAACGAATACGTACATGTCTTGCTGTATTTTAGCGGACTATTTAAACAAGATGTCCGATTGGGAATGGAATTATTGAATGAAAATTGTATTCGTCGGCCAAAAGATCTTTAAATTCGTACAGAAGATATATATTTAAAAAAAAATAATACTAATGCATATTTAATTAGATTTGTGCTTGATTCAAAGAAGCTCAATTGAGGCTCATTTCGTACATCAAAACCAGTGGGTCAATCAAATAATTTCTAATTAAAGTTTGATTAGTTCAACGGCTTGATGTCAAGCACTTTGCCTGTAGTTAAACTGGATTTGAATTGATTGGCTAGCAAGGAAAGCAGATTAGATTGTCGCTGGGTATTCTAACAATAAAATTAATAGGATATCCTTTATCAAAGCTATAACGACAGTGACGCAACAACAAATTAGCTGAATGAAAAATACAAAGGAAATAACAAACACTAATTTATTTAAGACAACATGCTAACGTCGCAAGTATCTCAAGTACCACCTTATCGATATACCAAAAGCAAATTTGGAAAATATGCCAACGTCGGCCAGTCGAAAGTTTAGCCAGCGTAAGTCAATATTCCGTCGGTGGCTATCGGAACCGTTATGCAAAGCAAAACCCATGCTGACCAATCAGGCAAATGATACGGGACGAAAGGGGTGGGTTGCATCGTCGTTAAGATTATTCGATGCAAATGAGCCAACATACCGAGCGCGTCAGCCCGCGCGCGTTACACAATCCCCGCACCCCCGGCAATGATTTTACGTGGAGCAAATCTCAATAGCTTATTCGGCTCGCCTCTCAATTTGATCCATTCAAGCCGTTCGTTATCGGCCGAGGCACCGCGTCGGCGGCACTTCTTGTTCCTAGGCGTCTCCCTGGCTAATACCCCGGGATTCACGGACATCGCGAGTCACGAATCACCAGTCCCACTGTGTGTACGTAAGCCCGGCAGGAGCAGCGCGCATATATACACCCCCTCCAACACGCAGAGCGCGCCGGCCTTTCTCTCTATCGGCTCGCTCGGGCGCGTTGTACTTGCATGCGGCACCGAACACGTCGTAGTTACGTGCCGTAACCGCCGGGTAATTTACGAACCGTTCGAATTGCGGCTGCGAGCAGGCGCGCGTCCTCTCGACTCGTCATTATTGCGGCGCAAGCAGGCAGCCAAGCAGCGCGCGGCGGCCTCTGCCAAGCAGCCCACCGCCCGAACGATCCAGCCTCGTGCAAACGAACGCGCCAGGATATGGAAGGGCGAAACACGCGGAGATGGGAGGAGGGAGCCGGCGCAGAGCTCGTAGTTTCTCGACTCGTCGACGGATATTTCCGTTTAAGGACGCTCGCGATATTCCCCGCTCCAATGAGGACGCGCCCATAACTTCCGCCAACTTTAACAGCTCGCCGGCCGAGCGCCGGCCCAAGTACACCCTTCGACTTTCCGAAACTACGATGGAGCGCGCCGCGAGCTCGGGAACAACGTGCTCTATGCAAATATATCGCGATGGCGAGCCTTCGGCGCGACCCAATATCGGACTTGACCCCCCTTCGCGATGATTATTTCGGCGGGCGACCGACTGACTCTCGAGTGCGCGCGCTCGGAGACAAATCGGGGGTCGCGCGGTATAGTCGCGGGCGTCGATCGAATGCGGCGAAAAAAAAAAAGAGGGAAGGCACTGAAAGCTTTTCAGCATTTTCAGGAATCTTTCATGAGGATCGATCGCGGGTTCGGCCAATTTCGGCTCGTCAATTCGTTGCGAGATCAATTATTCGCGCGAATAGTCAGACCAATGAAAAATGTTTTGATCAATTTTCTAAGAAAAGAGCGGTTTTTGAATAGGCAAAGCGAGCGCAATTTCATATTCCCCGCAGTCAAATAAATTGTGCAGGAGGTATCGAATTTATTCAAAGGCGTGCCTACGCGCGAGTTATTGTGATTGACGTATACCTTTAAAATAGCGAGAATGAAAATTTCAAAAAGATGCTAAAATCGCGTTTTCCTCCCGTCCCCCCTTGCCACCGCATCGCTTGCAGCCTTTCGCCATCGATCCTCCGCATCCCCGTCAGGTCTGCGAGATGCAATGAATTCCTCTCTTTCTATATACCTATATCCATCTTCCCGTTTTTATCTTCCCCCCCTCTGGCCGCAACCGCTAATTCAACCATTTATTAAATTTAATTTTGCCATCCACCGGAGGTGAGTCGAGCTCATTTGACGACGGCGAAAAGTAATCATCGCTTTCAATATGTCGGGGGATAATTCTTTGAGCATGTGAGCGAGTTTTCGCGCGCTCTTGGCCTCTTCCCGGTGAATTAATCCGACGGTCGCGTTAATGAGGACTGATGAAATTCTCGCTCCCGGGGAATTATTATGACTGCCATCGCACGCTCGCCGTCTTTCCATCCCGGGATTATTAAATTTTTCCCATCATGAGAGAAAAAAGCGACCCCGCGGTTATACCGTTCATCTTGGCAAATGTTTACAATCGGCCAAGTTTAACGAACTCTCCGGGATTCGATTAAATTAGTCGGTGAATCTATTTTCTATCCGAAAAAATCGAATTTTCCGGCGTCGATGTACGTAGCGCGATCTTCCAGTTGCAAATCAAATTCTCACTTATAATATTGACATTTTTTTATTGAATAGTCCAAATATTGGTTACTTATTATTCATTTAAGACAATCAAGCCTAATTGAACAAATTGACGCTCGACTCAGTCGCTTTTGAAATTTATTAAAAACTCAGTTTTAAATTATTTCTGAAGTAATTAAAGGTGCATGAAGCATTATCGTTATTCTCGAAGCTTGACTTATCATCAATTGCCGCATAACGAGCGGCATTCGGCGATCTAAACTTAAATAAAATTCGGAGGATAATTAAATTTGAAGAAAGTTCTCCGAGTTGCAGGGACTCGATTTAACACTTTTACTCCTAACAGCGTCAAGATCAAATGCAACGAAATGAATATTAATCTTTTTCTCTTGAAAACTGATTTCAACTCACTTCCCGGCGAGCGCCAACATAAAAAATGCAAACAACTCTTTAAAAAAATCCAACGATACTGTTATCACCGGCGGTGATAAAAAAAAATCGTGAAATCCCAGCAACGAATGAAAGCGTCTCGTGGGAAGTTCTTCGAAGCATCGCTTAACGAGTGCCTGCAAACAACAGGGGCTTGCGAATGAAGGCTCAAAGAACGCGAGGCGAAGAAGCGGCAGCCCCGGCGGTAAGGAGAGTAGGGGTTCACTTTTAAAAAGAGGCGAACAAAATAAAAAAAGAAAAGAAAAAGCAAGAGGCAAAAGAGTAAAGTCGTAGGCGTGTCTCGGTGTCGGGAGGCAAATACAAAATCGAACTAAGTTGAAGACGTCCCAGGAGAGGGCGAGAGAGATAGCCGAGGTAACGTTTTCGCGAGCACTTTCTCGTGAGCCACTTGATATTTCATCCTGCGTGAAGGGACTCCCTGGCCCCGCCAACTCGCTCCAACTTTAAAGGCCCGGTATAACGTCAAAGTGTGCCGGCTGAGCTCGCGCCTCGCCTCAATTTTCCGAGGCGCCCCGAAAGCATCGAAGCGGGCTCATCTTGCGCCTTTACGACGCCGGGGAGCGCGCTTAAACTATCGCATCATACATTTACGCTAAACGAGCCAGAGGCCCACCCCCTCTGCCGGTATGCCTTCCGCCCGACTTCATTGGCGTTAAGGTACGCGTCGACGTTTTCCTCCAGGCGCACTTTTTTTCTGGGGCGAGTCACGCGCGGCGGCTCGCCGGGCTTGCGAGGGAAGGTAGCGTGCCGCTCGGAACAAGGGAAGCCCCGACGACATTGTCTTTTCCTTCGTCGGCTTTCCTTTCGATTCCGTTGACTTTTTTCTGCTCGGCCGGGCTCCTTACTCCGCGACATTTCTCACCTCGCCCTTGCGAGTTGGTCCATTGTGCGGTCCCAAACAGCGCGTGGGAGGGGGGAGGTCGGGCCGCGATTCTTGTTCGTCACTCGCGTTGCTGGCTCGGCTGTTTCGTCGCCGCTCCTCCCTCACCGTGTCCCTTTTCTCCTTTTTCCTTTACCCTCCCTCCCCTCAGGTGGAAAGGGAGAGAAAAAAAGGTTAACGGGGGCTGCTTTCGTCTCCTGACAAATGTCAGCCCTTCCTCTTCGTCTCGACCCCTCCGGCGAGGGGAGGGAGTGGAAAAAGGTGACTCCGACACGCTCATGAGCGATTTCTCGAACGAGCGTTGACGGTATCTCTCACTCGTGATTTTCCCTCGCGCTCGCTCGTGGAAAAAAAAAGGAGGTAGAAAGAGAACGTTAAGTCACGTAATTGTGGCGAATAATGCGCGAGCATTTAGTCCGGCGTTTTAGCTCGCGTTGAAATAATAGGCGCGATCCAATAAAGGAGTGAACGCATTAAAATGAGAAGGGAGGGGGGGGGGGGCGCGTCCGGCAATTTGATTCAATAATAGTCAACTTAATACAGCAGTCAATTATCGTGCGCATAATAATTAAAGAGCCGCGACCCCGCCAGGTGAATTAACGGGGCGCGCGCGGTCGTCGTCGTCGCGAAAAGAAATTCCAAGGCGCGGCCGGGCGCGTCAAAGTTTTCCCAGCTGAAAGCATAAAAGGGCAATGGAAGAGTTGGCGGCTCGTCGGATTATTAAGTCACCGGCGCGCGTCGACTGACGTTTATATCCGACCTCGCGTGCCCGGGAAAGTTAAAAAAAAAAAAAAATGCGCAATGGAGAAAGAGCTGAAGAGAAACAAAGAATGGCGGGAGTGGAAACCGCGCGAGGAAAAAACTTCGCGCTCCCTTGTACGGAACGTATACGCGGCGCGTTTTATTATCGCGCTCGTAAAAAGACCGATGCGCGTCAGTCGCGTCGGCACCGGCATTTACGCGCCGCGAATTACGCGAACGAGGCGTCGCCGGGGTTGCCTCTCGTCCGCAGCTGCGCTGGACGCGCGTGGATGAAAATTTCGCGGCCTCGGGGAGAGGCAGGGGTGCCCAGGGGTTCAGGAGGATGAAGATCGAAAGTTCACGGGAGAGGAGAGCGCCAGATAAAGTATGGATAAAATATGGAGAAAGTTTTTGGGCAGGGTGGGTTTAGGTGCGAGTGAGAAAGTAGGGGGTGGTAGAGCGGGAGAACGAAAAGTGTTGATAGATGTCCGACTCAGCGGGGACTGCATCTACTTACGGTCTATCGATCATTGACCATATGGGCGCCCGTCTAAAATTCTTATTCGATGGCGCGGTGGGGGTGCTTTTAGCGCGTCGGGGGCACTTAGCCGAAAATTTTCACGCTAATTTATCCGTACTAAAACGATCGTGTCGAATTGAGTTATGAAATATAAAATGAGCCAGCGCTTCGCTTCGCGATCCCGGTACTTAATTCTCCTTGCCGACAAGGCGCGATGATTTCGCTCGGGGGTTTGGGGCCAATGAGTTGCCGCAAATAAAAGAGGGAAAAGGGGAAGAGGGCGATAAAGTGCTATAAAGCCGATAATTAAATCATGAGGGACGGAATAATTCGGCGTTTTTCTCCTGGCGGGAGCCCCTTGAGAATTCTTCGCGTCGCTGAGCGATTTTTATCGTGGAAATTCCATTTCCCCGGAGTACCGACATACAGAATCGGTCGCGGCGGCAGCGACGCAGCAGGACGACTCATTGTCGCGAATCGACGCTTGCGCATGCACGCACACCTACGCTAGCCCACGTTCACACGTATGTAACGCGCCAACGTACGATGGAAGGTGGTAAAAGCGGGTGGGAAGTCGAAGGTAGGGCACGGCGAATATCAGACGAAGTCCATTTCCCGTTAGAGCGCGGTATATACATTTTGACCAATTTACGAAACGAACCGGCGCTATGACTTTCGAGGGAGCGAGCGAGCTGGCGAGCTTACGTTGGTTATCGATTTTACGTGTCGGGAGAGAATCTCGCGTACGTTTCGTAGGAACGACGTGTGTAGGTGGCGGCCGAGGAGGGTAAGCGATAGGTGCGAGACAGGGAAAATCCTCGGTTGTGCGCTGGGTGCCTGAATTTCACGTTGACCCGAATGGTATCCCTTCCGTCGCCCTCCCACTGCCAGCGAAAGAAAGCAAATACGGCAAGCGGCCCCCGACGCCGCAATCCGACCGAAAGCCGCGCGCCACGAAAGGCGGCCGCGACGCGCGAATGTAGTGCGAGATTAGACTAGTTCTGACGTCACAATGGCCAAAACCCAACACTCCAGTAGCTCGCAAAGTCTTATTTATAGCGAGAATCTGCAAGAATTTTGAGGTATAGCGCCTGCGAATTTTCCGCGGTGTACTACAAGCTTTTAGCGACGATTCACAATTATTGGGCAACTCTTGCGAAATTAAAAATTGCATTAACGAGCTAATAATGACTTATATTTAGCGTTTTTAACATCGGGGACTGGGGACCACTTAAAATTATTACGACCTTATTCTGAACACTTGCCATAATAGTCTATTTATTGCTTTTTATAATTAGTATTCTTTAGCGTGCAAAATATTTAGTGGCAGGTAGAATTTCATTAACTCATAATTTGATTAGCTTAATTTTGCGGTCGTTGTTTCTCCGGTATAAGATCAGGGTAAAGATTGCCTCCGGAAAAAAATTTATGGAACTTTAAAAACAGTTCAATGATGGATGCATGAAAGGTTTAAAAACCACTTAGGGATTGAAAGATAAAAAAGTCCCGCCGCTCCCTAACAATTAATCTCGCGTTAAGACTTCTATAAATACTGGTAGGTAACATAAGCGTCAGCTCGAGGTTATGCTCGGCGAGACACTTTTAACGCTAACAGTGCTCGCGGGTCCATTTAACAAGGATTTATGAAAAGGCTGAAGCGCTAGCGCGGCGCGCGCTAATAAAACCAACTTCTGAACCGGAGCCAAAGCGAAGTTTATAATCCGAAAGTATAAGCGAGCGCCGCGCGCGATATTCGCGTCCTGACGGTGGGGAAGGGGAGAACGGAGGGGAGGGAACTAAGTTTTACACCGGCCAAAAATTCACGCGCGCGCGCGGCGGGACGAATAAAGCGCGCGCACGAGCGCACGCCTCGAGTCGTAAAATTACAATAATGACGCGCGCGCTTTTTTCCTCCCGATCGGCCGTTATAACCGCAGGTAAAAAAGTCGTTCGGCGTCGATTTTACGGGCGCCGTGTTCCTTTATGGAGTCTGCCGGCAGTCGAGGCGCGCGTATACGCGCGACTTTGATGGCCCTGAAATTTTCGCCGCAAGCGAGCGCGCCAGCGAGATCGCGTCGCTCCGATAAATTCCTCGCCCCCGCGCCTACACACCCCCCGACGCTGGCAGTCCCGGCGCGAACGAGGTTGTTTCTAATAACTCGTGTAGGGTGGCGGGCGCTCGCGCTCAAGGTAATCTCGGGGAGCTCGATTTCGGGCTCGATTCTCTCCGGCGACGTTTCCCGGCAACGAACGATAATGCCGATGACATTTCGCTTAACCTTCCCCGCGATAGCATCTAATTATAGCTCCCAGTGTTACAAACATTTATAGTTCGACGATAAATAATGCGGCCGGGGAGATACCGGGGTCTCGTGGCGGTACTGCGCGCGGAGGATCGGTACGGGGAATTAAGTCGAGTGTCGCTCTCTCGCGGGAGTTTCATCAAAATTCAAGACGCCGTCGCGGCGTCGCCCTTGTTAGACGTTGCCGTCGACTAAGCGCGGGCGCGTCAAAAGTCCCCGCTGCAAATCGGCTTTACAGTCCTCGACCGCCGCCCGCCCTCTTGGCTCTTTCACTTTCTGCTGTTTTACGCTCGGGGTGTATCCGGTGCCTCTCGTCGGCACGTCGTCTTTAATGCGCCGGAAAAACACTTTTGACGAGAATAAGTAAATAAGCTGGCGTAACAATAAAGTAACACTCTAAGTGGGGATTCGAAATTCATTTTGATATTACATTCTGTATCAAACTTTATCCCGGCTGGCCTCCGGAGGTCGCAGATTAATAATTGATATCGGCAAAGTGATGTAACCCGGTGGAGCGGAGGCGAACCTCTCGCTTGCCAATTTAAAAATATACAGACGAGATTTCCAAGAGCGGAAGTCAATGTTATTTGAGGAAAATTTCGCCCACCGCGTCATATGGTGCTTTTGTACTTTGTCCATATAATTTATCGGCGACGAAAGTCGCTTCGACTCGCGCTGCTCTCCGATACGAAAGCTTCGCTCGTATATTTTAAAGGCTCATATCTATTTATTTCGAAATTTGTAGCGACAGCGATTGTCGAATGATAAAAGAGTAGTATTACAACATCTGTGAATGCGAATAGGGAAAAAGAAAACTTTCTTTCTTCGACACCAGGTATAATCTCGAATTTATCTTATCATCGATTTTGTGCTTGCGTCAGCGTCTCGTTGACTAATCGAAAAAGAGCTCACGATGTGACCGAAACACAATGTCATCCTCAGCCGTAATTGAATTCCAATAACAAAGGCGCCTTTAATAGAAAAAATGCTAAAGCGAGCGCACCCAGGCCATAATTTGATTTTCGATCACTCCAGGAACAGCGTGAGCGGTTGTTACGTTTCGCGTCTTCGAAACAACAGGATTTCAGCCCCGTATTGATTGAAGCTCTATACGTGCGCTCGAGAGCCTATAGTGCGAGACAGTATCGATTGGCCGCGCTAAAGAATAATTCATCATCGTATCTACGCGCTACTAATTTACCCTTCCGTCGGCCCGCACGTGCCTAAAATATTCTAAAAATGCCGGGGCGGCCAATTAAAAAGTAAAGCGACGCCGTCGGCCGGGCTTCGCTCTCTACGCCCACCCTTTGCCCTCCGGCGAAATTCTCCATCAAAGTCGAGCGCATAATGCCGCCCGTAAATGAAATATATTCGAGTCGGCCGGGTTCGCTCGTATACCTCTTTGCTCGACGCGCACGTCGGCGCCGCTTATCGAGGAGGCCGCCGCCGAGGAGGAGGGAATCGAGGCCGCGCGTACAGCGAACTCTCGCGCTCGACGCGATATATGCGCGGAAAAATCGTCAGCACATAGCGCCAGCCATTTCCCCCCGTCTCGGCTCTTTCGTTAGCTCTCGGCCCGGCGCGGTGTATGCACATGGCGCGCTGCCCTGTGTGCGCTGCCGCCGTCGCGAGCGGAAATCAGTTTATCGTCTATGGGGGAGGCATGCCGCTGCAGAGTCGCGAGGGGGAGAGAAATAGAGAGGGAGAAAGAGCGAGGTGGGCCGGTGGCGAGGCTGGCTTTGGCCCGCTTGAAAAATATTTCCGGGCCGCGGTTCGCGAAATCGCGTGCGACAAAGAAGGGCTTAGCACGCGCGGGCGCAAGAGAGACGCCGGGAGTTCGCAAAAAGTTCGGGCAACTCCACCTAGTCGCGGCCGAATAAAGACACATCGATACAGCCGGCAGCTCGAGCGTGTTGTATTACGTGCCTGGGTGTGTACGTGCGCGAAGAGGCATCGCCGGCGGAGGCGTACACGCCAACAATAAAGGATGTCACAAGCACTTCCGGCCGAGCAATAAAGACGCGTTGCAATGCCAAACATTGCTGCCCCCGCGCCCCTCGCCCGGGTGCCCCGGGGGCCGAGCGCGGGACGGCGACAGACGTACTGGCGCGCGCAGGGCTACGCCGAGGACGAAAACAAGCCGGCGGCGAAGGGGTGCCCCGGAGATGTCCGGAAATTTACTTTGTCTCACCCCTCGGCCGTCGCGCGCGCCTCGCATTGACAAGGAAGCCGACGGCGCGCGCTGTCTGTCCATCCGTCTCTCTCCGGGTGCACACGTGTCCCCCGCGCGGGCGCGAAAACAGAGCTGCCGTCGGCGCTTATAAGACGAGCGGCAATCGATCAATGCCCTCGGCCCCGACGTCTAGCCTCGATATAACCACGGTCGAGATCTGCCGCTTCGATGGATTTCTTCATCGTCGCCTGAGAGATGACACCCGAGGCTTCCCTCCTCCCTTTCCGCGCGACGCCACTACGACCCGACGATATTCGCGTCCGTTTACATTTCCTTTTGAACTTCCGCTTCCTCTTCCGGTGCCCCGACATCGAGCCGCTTATTACTAAATATCGCAGGGAAGAGAGTGAGAAAGTGGTAAGTAATCGTGTATTTTGACGGCGATTTGTTTGCACGAGCACGACGCGTGGCCTTATAGCGAGGCGCTGTATTGGCGATGAGAAAATGTATGCACGTTTGCGGTTCCCGTAATTGCATTGTAACTCCGAAAGTCAACGCAATAAGAGGATTGCCGCGCTGTTGTAATTGCAATGCCTTTTACGTTTTCCATTGTGACACTGCGATCGAAGAGAGAGAGAGAGAGAGGAAATAAAAAATACAAATCCCCGAATTCGATACTCGTTGCGCAATGAGCAGCGAATCGGTCATTGAAATAATACGGTCTATTGATGGTTATCGGATTAATTTGTAAAATATTAAGTTAACAATGTTGCGTGGCGCATAATTTGAATCTAGCGAAATTATTCGGCCGAGTGCACAAAAGCATCGCTGCAAATTAGCGCTCAGCTTATTGACGAGATAAACAGGAATCACGAAAGTTTTGCAAAATCAATTGTAATAATAAATTAATTAATAATAATCATTTTTCATTGTGCAAATTTTAATCCGCATCATCAATACTTTAAAACAGAAGTCAATATTTCAAATGGCCCAAACGTTTCTCAATTAAAACAACATTTAGTTATCTCGGTAAGGTCAACTACTCATCGGGTTGTTAAACTGATAAGGGAACTGACGCATAACTGATAGACAATTTTTCTCCTCTCGAAGCGGAGAGAAGAAAAATACATTTACTCGGCAAAAATTGTTATTATTGCTACACCGACTGCAATCGCACCACGAAAAGGCGTGCAGAGAGCCGTAAGATAGCGCGCACATAGCGTCGGCGTAAATAACAGGACGAACTCCATTTGTCAAGCTGGAGGGAGCAGCGTATGGGACCAGCCAGATACGAATTCTCCGCGTAGCCTTTAAAATTTGTTTCCCACCGGCGGCTGACGTTCATTAGCGCCTAGGCGCGTGCTCCCGCGCACTTTGACGCGTGTCGATGCACCATTTGAAATTTCAAGCGCGCGCGCGAGCTCTCGGAAATTTCCATAGCCGCGCGGCATTAATCAAGATGAAAGAAGCTCGAAATAAAAGTCAAGTAAGTCGGGCCCCGAGAGGAAACGCAGACTGGCACATATAACGCGTCGAGGGCGAAAAGTTAGTGTCGGCGAGCAAGCGCTCGCGGGCGTAGGGAAGAATCAACGCTGGAGGAAACCGCAGCTTGTTGGCGCGCTCGCAACAGTCTTTGTGTCGAGCGAGAGAGAAGTAGAGCTTGCGCCTGTGCATGCATCTACGCGTTACGTCTGTTCACGCTACGGAGAGCGTAAATCACAAGCATTACCTCGTACAAGTAATTTGCGCGCGTTAAAGTGCTGCCGCCCGTCCCTCCCCGCGCCGCTGCACACCAGAGACGCGGCGCGACTGCCAAAGCGCGATGCGCCCGTTGTTTTTCGTGCGCGGGCACTCGTTTTAAAAAGCATCCCCGCGAGCTGGTCGGGTGCGCGCGGCCGAGCCATTGTCCTGCCGACAATTAGATTGCTCGTTGAATTATTTTTTAAATGAAAGGATAGAGAGAGCGAACGATCGCAATTGCTCTCTTTTTTTTTCCATTTGGTGCGTACGTCGAAAATAGAGCAACGGCGGCAGATCGAATGGAATTACACGCTCGGCAGGTGTTAAATTCGCAACGATTTAAATTTATTTTGGCACGAGAAAATTATGAGGTAAAATTTGTATTTCGCATTAATGGATTCGCGTGTCTGATAATGCGCTCCCGTTTAATCTCCGTTAAATGAACCAAATGCAAAACGTCCGGGCCCTTGATGAAGAATCGCTGAATTCACGCTGAATTGCTCATATTAAGTACGGCGTTCGAAATTTTAGAAATGCCCGCCACTGACCGTATGAAGCATTCATCAACCCTGCCACGGCGTCGGCGTCATTAATCGATGTAACGCCCGAGGAAATATCGTTACAAGTAATTAGCATACCGTAAAAGTTAATATTCATAGAACTCGCCGAGCGAAATTCAATAACAGACGTCGCATTAACGGACGGCCGACGCGCAAATTTGCATCGAACCGAAATCGATCGGCCTGGGAGATGCCTATCTGCGCCCGAGCAAAACGCCAATATCGTTTATCAATTTTCCCACGGTAGGCGAGCTTGCCCAGAGCGCCGGGACAAGAAGAGCGGCCCTTCGAAACTTTCTCCGGGGCGTGTATCTGCCGCGAGCAGTTCGCGGCGCCCTTCGTGCAGCTTCCCCCCTTTCTCCACCTCATCCCCCTTGCCCTAAAAACAAACGGAAACTCGGCCACGCAAGAAAGCCACGGGGTTTTTTCCTCCCTTCCATGAATAACGCGTTATATTGCGACTCGTCAAAGGCTCCTTTGAAGACACAAAAGAGTCGCTCGATTAAACTGAATATTAAAGTGCGGAGGTGCGCGCATTATAAAATTGCCGCAGCGAGTTTTCGGCTCGTCCCCCACTCCGAAACTCGCGCATGCAAATGCGCCCGGCAGGTATACCGTGGCGGGGTAACCGAGGCGTGCGCGCACGCCGCAAAGGCTAAATTTATAACCTGTCCGTCTCGCGCGCGGGGGCGCGATATCCCGAGGAGGCGAAGTTGCAGCTCGCGGATCGCGAAGAGGAGAAATCGGATGGATAATTTGAAAAGGGGGCGCTAGCTTGGAAATGCCGGGGAAAATTTCGATTTCCGCGTCTGGTTCCGTGACGCGCGAAGACGCGGACGGCGGAGGGGAGAGCGACGCGCGTTTGCTCTTCTTCGAGGATGTGGAAAGAGAGCGGCGGCGCGGGGTGCGCGGAAGGGAAAACGCGGCGAGGGGGGCCGGCGCAGTGGAGGCCTCCTGGAAGTTTTGCAAAAGTTATTGGTGAACGAGGAACTTCGGCGCGGCGCGCGCGCGCTCACGGTCCTGGCCCCCGTGCTCCCGCTGCAATACGTCCGCCGGGAGTTCTCCGGAGGATTCCCGCGAGAGACTTCTTATGCATGGGTCCGGGCGCGAGAGAAATGAAGGAAGGTGCGGGAGGGGAGTCGCTCCCTCCCCCGTGCGAGTGTAACTCCCACGCAGGCGTGTGTGGATAAAAAAGTTCTGGCGAACCTGGTTTTTGGACCAATTCATTTTCGCTTCCCCCAATGCCCGCCCACCGCCTAATAATCTATTGGACTTTTCATTTGGCGCTCGATGGCAATTTTCACCCCCCTTATCGTCCCCCTCTCGTCCCCTGATTTTTCACGAGCTCCTACTTTCCCGGCAGTCGTAGATCATTCGGCCGCCCGTTCGGACGGGATGAAATAACGGGAAATAATGACTGTCCTCGCGATTACGTTATTAATTACGTAATTGTGCGGTGCGCTCGCGGCCGAGACGATTAATCAGGCCGCGCGAAGGGGAAGCTCTCTGGAGGAGTGCCCACGAGCGCTTGGATTTAATACGCGCGGCTTGTAACAATGGGGAATCGATCATCGCCGAATCACGCGACGCTGTTTCGCGATGTCGCCGGCATGAAACTACAGTGCGAGTTTATTTAGCGTGCGCCGGAAAAAGCGAAATTAGAGCGAAAAAGCTGTTGCGAGAAGCGTCAGAGTGCAAAAAAAAAAAAAAAAAAAAAAACGGTTAAAATAAAATTTTTTGAGTGTTTGTCGATGGCCCCGGGTGGCGCACGATGTCGAAATTGAGCGCTACTTTTCCCGAGTGAAGTACGAATCGCTTTCAATTTTCCGAATTTACCTCTGCCGGCGAGCTTCCATTCGCCGGGCGCTTCACAAAAATTAATAATACAAAGCTACGCGGGCACGCGGGACGAGCCTCTTTCGAATTCACCGATTCAAAAATACATCGAAAAAGCAAATCATTTAAAAATTTATTTTGAAAGCCCACGCTCTGGGGCGATCGGTCGCATCAAACTTTCAAACGGGATTTACGTGCGCCGGGCACTCGATGATTCCATCGCCCGGGTCTAAAAATATTTTTTTCGATAACCCGCAGGCCCCTCTGTGACTGCGAGCGAGAAGAAAAAATTAAACGACCGCAAACTCGCGCGCCTCATCACCGACGTATTTGCTCGGCGAGCTGGAGACGCTGACGGCTTGGCGCCTTCGCCTCAGCATTAGAGTCGGCAGCTGCAGCGATGCCGAAGCACGCAATTATCGCCTCGGCGAAGCAGGTGTCGAGCAACAACAGCCGTCGGCAGCCCTCCGCTTGTCCGCTCACATTGTCGATGAACGAGCGAGCCGTCCTAAGAATTACGGACCGTAGGGGAAGGCGGGGGAGGAAAACTCGTTATCCCCCGGATAACAACTTCCGCGCGACTGCGCACGCGCTCAAGCCCGAAAGCAAACTCGCGGTTTCGCCCGTTTTCCCGTCGCTGCTCGCGCATCATCGCGCGGCCCTCTCGCCTCGCCGCCGCGTCCGCACCGAGCGGTTGGGATCTCATCTCGCGCGGCGAGAAATCCCAAACGAGCTCCTCTCGATGAGGAGGTACCGCGCCGACGCTCCAACTTTTTCCTGCCGTCTTAGCCGTTAAATCCTCTTCCGAGGGGGCTTTTGGTTGAGCGAAACGGCGCTTTAAGTCCGATACGAGAAAAGTTGGGGCGGAAGTTGACGGCACGAGGAAAAAAAAAACACATACACGTGCACACGTAGAGCGGAGCCCGGGAGATTCGCGCACGTTCGGCCCGTGAGACAACGTGGATTTTCGACAGTCGGAGAAGTATTCGGCGAAATGACACTCAGTGACGTGAGCAACGAGAGGTGTGCAAATATCTTCAGCCCGCCGGGGAAGTTTCCGCGCGCCCGCCGGACTTTCTCTCGCTCTCGCGAATGAAAAACGAGGCGAGCCCCGCGAATTGATAGTGCGCTCGTGCGTAAAATACTACGGGAGCGTTTTACCGGAGCGTGCGCCCGGGAACCTCGTCTTGTTTGTCTAAACTTCGCGCTAATTACGGATTTTCAGTCTCTTTGTTTCTTTTACACATGTAGTTGGGGGAAGTAGACGAGTTCAGGGGATGAAGCGGGGGTCGAGGGGTTCGGAGCTGTTAAGGAGGGGATTCTCGATCTACAATTGACTTTGCCGACGGGCTGAATTACGCTGCATGGAAAACCTGTGGATAGGTGTCGGATTATTCTCCGACAAGTTCGGGAACGGGGGAGAGGACTTTAACAAGGTCTACTTTTACCCTCGTCCATTTTACAGCTCCTGACTCGTCCGCGGGGGCGACAGCGCCGGCGGAGGAAGAGAGAGCGAGATCTTCAATGTCGTTTATTCGAGCTTTAATGAGATTTTTATTGCTTGGCACAATTTATCATGCGGGAGTCGCAGAGGAGAGGAGAGAATTATTCGAGAATTTTTCACCCCCCCCCCCCTTCCCGACGCCTCCTCCGCCCCTTTATCCGCTGCGGTGGGAAATCTTTCTCAAAGTGACTTTTTTGCCAGTAATGGAACACTCGGCCGCGCGCTCGACGTGTCTAACCGCGGTAAAAAATTACTCGAGTGAAGCTGTAATTATCGAGTTATTCGTACTGTGAGCAACAGACAATGAGTACATTGGCCCGTATAATTATTCAGCGCATTGTAAACTTCTTTTTTAATCAAACAAAAGAATTATTTTATTGCAGCTCTAATTCCCTTGACGCTCCTTGTCACTTGTATTATAATGACGATTAAAATATTACTACGGTAATAAATTTATTTTAACAAAGAAAGTTTATTAACAAAATGAAAAAGATCGTACGTGATGAAACGTGTCGAGTCTCTCAAAGGTACGTTTATTATAAATTAATTTCCTGAAAAGATTGATTTATTTACAGCAGTGCGCTTAGCGGATAATCAACTTTTCATACCCACTTTCATTACGTATTTTTCGACAACCTAATATTCTTACATTGTTACATGATTAAATTAAAATCTTTTATTGCAAAAAGAAAAAAAAATTCCCTGAGAATTATTTTGCGCTTAATACAAATTAAATGTTTAATCATCGGAGCGTATTCCGCGCTTAATGAAATATAAAAAGGACAGAGGATTAAAATCCCAGATTGTTATCGAATTTTCAGTGCGTTGCGCAACAATTTACTTTTTTCCACCGCTTAAAAGGCCCCATAAATTCCGCCCACAATAAAAGCCCGCAAAAACAAAGCGGCCAGCGGCAACAATTGAATTGAAACCTCAAGAGCGAAGTAGCCGTGTAATCGCGCACGTTTTTCTTATCAATAAACCGGGCGACTCGAGCGGCGGTAAAAAAAAGAGGACGAGAATAAGCGCCCGGCGAAATAAAAAAGCCGGCTAGAAGTCTCGCGACCGGCGCGTTCATCAGAGCCGGAAGCCTGCATAATTTGTCAGGGCTCCATAAAAATCCGGGATTCCTTCTTCTCCGTCTCCGCGCACCCCCTTTTCTCTCTGCCCACCCCATCTCGCCCGGGCGCAAGAAACATTTACTACTGGCCGCGTCGTTTCGCCAAGCTCCCCCCGCCGTCCGTCCCCGCGTATCTGAGATGGGCGTTTAATGGCTTTCTTGCCGGCATCGCGCAAGAATAGCCGAGGCGGTTTAATTCGTTCGCCGCTGATACCGTTTCTCCCGGCGCTAATTACCGCAATAACCCGCTCCGAGATAAAGTCCGGCGCGCATTCGCCTGCCCCTCGGGTGGAGAGGACATCAGCGGCCCCGCTTGTACATAAGCAAAGCAGCACACCTCGGGAAGATAGGAAGAAAAGACGTCGGCCGGAGGAACGGAGAGACAAACAGCGTCGGGCTTAGCTGCCGCGCGTCATTGGATAACGAGGCGAGAGTTCGTGCGGGGCCACACGTACGGCGATCCACGGAGCGGAGGCATCCGCTGGAAAAGGGACGCGAGTCCGAAGAATCTCCGCGCGAGCGTGGCATAAAACTTCCCGGACTCCTCCACCCCCCTACCCCTCCACTTGAAGCACCACGAGTCGTCTTCTCTCTCACACTTTCGGGCTTTCTTTCGGCCGCCCACTCCCGCTGGTTTCATCCTCGCTCGGGCTCGCCTACTTCCGAAGTTATATCGCGTCCGCGATAAAGTACGACGAAACTATCCTCCCCCCGAATCCGAAACGTCCATCCGTAATCCGGGTCGTGGAGAGGCGAGAGACAGTCTCGGAGCGATAATTTCGGGCGTATCGCGCCGCCGCTGTTGGACCGTTTGTATCGCGCGGCTCAAGTCGGACAAAGAGAGAAGAAGAAGAAACTCGCTGGAACTGGCCAAGGTCCCGGGATTCCAGGGGTGCAAAGAGAAATCGGCAACGCGGGCCGCATCTAAGATCTAAGCTTGGCTGATATAGTTCCCACTCCGATATCCTTCGGTTCACGCGCGCCGATGAGCCGACCACCTCCCACCCCCCGTGTTCTTCCACTCGGCTTGCGAATATTGATTTCCACGGAGTTGAATTTCAAGGAAACAACGAGCGAGAGGCGGCCGCACGCTCGGCCGCCCCTTAGAGGGGGTGAGGACCGGGCGCGCCGCTGTAGCCTGCGGGGGAGAGGCGCGGGGGATGATGGTAAGCTCGGGCGGGCACGGTAAACGTGTTTGACGGGCTAAATTCGCACGCCTCGGTGCGTGCCGCTATGGGATTTTTCTCCCTCCCACCTTCGTCCGAATTTCCTTCGATTTTTCTGCGGTGCACCAGCCAGCCGCGAAACGCAATAATCTCGCTCGCCCGACCTCCCCCCCCGCATCTACCGGCGCACGCTCAAGTCAATGAATCTCGCACTTATACATCTCTCGGGCGTATTTGCGAGTTCTGCGCGAGACGCGGCCGGCCGGGAAAAATGTATTATTGAAAAAGCCGGCCGCTCCGGCTGTACAACTGGCGGGCTAATGAATCGCGCTACATTCATGCCTGCCAAGCCCAGGCCCGCTGGATATATATCTCCAACCTTGCTTTTCATCGGAGGTGCGCGCTTCTGCGGCGATCGGCGGCTCTTTTACACGACGACGTTAACGCCGACTTCCGAGTCTCATAATTTAACGCGTTTTACGACCTCCTTTGCCTCGGCTGTTAGGCCGCGTGCCGAGCCTTCTTTTTTATGGTGCTGAACGAAAAGAAAAAGAAAAGAAAGCGGAGCAGAGGTGCGCAAGCGTCATTGGGCACGCAAGAGCCTCGCCGTGTCATCGGATAAGCTATCCGACCGATCGGAAAGGCGAGAGCGGCGATCTGAAGGTCGCCCCGGGCCACCTTTCAAATTATGCGTTATCACCCCTTGGAGGTGACTCGCGCTCAAGTCGGCCTTTCCCCGCACGAATTATAGGTATACGGCAGCGGTGCCGAGGGATACACGCGCACAGACCCCCGCGGGGGAAGCCGCCATCCCGGTAAAAGGATGCGAGCTCGTCGCTCCGAGGGACGGGGGCGAAGGACGAATGGCTATAGGGGATTGATAAAGCGCTGCGGAAAAAAGCATTTGCATAAAGAGCGGGAAAGGGATCGCTCGCGCGCGCACGCCTCGGCCCTTTACGTGAAGCGCTATTTTTTCCCTCGCGTAAGAATATGTATCGATGGCCCATTTATCGAGAGTTTTCGCCCCGGCCCGCGGGCTGTACAAAAAGCGTGCGGGTAGTCTCGCGGTTTTGCGGCACCGAGGGGGGAGGAGAGGGGGCGTTATTGTCGTGGAGGATTTGTGGCCACGGTTTGACGTTAATGATACGCATTCAGTGTACTCCTTACAAGAGTAGAAATATGCCGGAATTAGCATATATCTTCCAGGCCGCTCCCAGGCGACTTTTAAAATATGTATATTTCTTTTCAGAAAAAAAAGTCCGTCGAAAAATATCGTCGTGAGGGGTCGAACTTCCCTTCCCCCTCCCCCCGTTCCCTCCATCCCTTAATTTAGCGGACTCGATCGCATCGAGGAAATAACGGTACAATGTGTAGAAGAAGAAAAACACGGAGCGGATACGCTTGGTATTCATTAACGTTATGCCGCTGGCTCCGCTTTGGAAAATCGGCTTGTCGAGCTGCTGAAGGCAAATATCGGGTCGGCCGATAAAATCGAATGTGCAAACCCGTAATGGTGCGTAATTTCGTGCGTATTGTTTGAAAGCCGGGGGGTTACTTCTCTGCCGCACCGTCGAGCGCTCCCGTGCGCGTTTATTATACTTTCTCAATTTTTCCGGATCGATAAACAGTGCATCGCTGCCGCATCAATTTAAACATCGGCTGCAAAAGCTCGATTTCGAGGTTTCATACTTGCAGTCCGAGCGTTTATTTACCCGACCGTTCGTAATTTACAAATCGCTATTTCTGTTTCAACAAACACGTCTAGTGATCATTTCCTCTGCCTCTTTTTGTTTTATCTCCTGCTCTCTCTCTCTCTCAAAAAAAAAAAAAAAAAAAAAAAAAAAAAAACGAGTCAAAGCACGCGTCTCGAAATGCAGTCGCAGATCGACCATGAAAGCCGACACGAACGGACGTGGAAGGCCCGGGGGGACACCTGTCCATAGTCCTCGATCCGCGAACGCGCGAGTATGTCTGATGGTCGGCAAAAAAAAGCGGCCGGGGAAAAAATCCGTCGGGGCGAGGATGGTGCGGACGCCGGTGGAAGGGTCGCTTGCGCGGCCGCTCGCTCACGTACATGCCCTCCCTTTGTTCTGGGTGCTTCGTTTCGTTTACCTTGCCGGGAATTTCCGCGTGGCCGGACTTACGAGGCAGTTCGCCCCCGACGCTGGCGCTCGCAGGATTTCCCGTGTCCTCGCGACTTGCTGCCGCAGCTTTTTTCGCCGGGCTAACTACGCGTCGTTCGGCCTGCGTCGGAGCTTTTATATATACGTTTGCGCGCGTAAAAATCCTCCGACGACGCCGTTGCATGCGCAAAGACACGAGGCCGGCGTCACTGGCGCCAGAGATATCGGCCAAGGGGATCGCGCGCTCTTACGACTTACATGTCTTTTAAGAGGGTAATGCGTATTCCGAAGCGCACAGTAGCTCGCTTATGCTCCCAGCTAACCCCCCCCGACGAGAGCTCCTCATTCATATTAAGCTCTCGCCGGCGGGTGTTCCTCGTCACGGAGAAAATAAAGAAAGAAGGTCGCGAATTCATCCAGCCGGTCGATAAATCGGTCGACCAAGCGCTTCGTCGCGAAGCGAGCGATTAGAGCCTCCCATCGATTAGAATAGAAATAACCGCATTTACATCGGCAATAGCGGCTGCGGAGCTTCTCGCGCGGAAGCTCACCCTCGAAGGGGGTGGCGCACGTCCGCTGGTGAAATAAATTGGCCGAGTCATCGCGAAAGTGATTTCACACTTGGTTATCCGCGAGAAAGGAAGCTTTCGCTTACGTAACGCGAGCGACGCGTCGTAGGCGCATTGCCATGCGGCGAAAAAGCCGATATGAAGAGGCATGGCGCGCGGCGCGCCCCGGCTGACAGGCTCTTGGCAGCGATTCAGAGGTAAAATCCGGCCCACCCTCGACCCCATCATGACAATGCAATTCATTACCGGCACGGTACGTGATTACGGGTCCCACACCCAAGTTGGCTGGCGCAGCCCGGCCGATCGATCGGACGTGAGATTTTTTCGGGCAGCGCGAGCGAGAACCTCCGGCCGTCGCGCGACGATTATTACATCCGTCGCGGGGCGCTTAATGGCCGGGCGAAACTTGGCGAAGAAAAACTATCGACCGGGATTTTTTTTTCGTGCTCCGTGTACGATGCCCGGGACATTCCGCAACTTTCAAACTGGACGAAAGCCGAGGTGGAAAAAAAAAAAAACGGTAAAGTAAAGTACATGTACAGGGGAAGGGGCCGGAGTACCAGGGCGAGATTCTTACCCTCCGGTTCTCGATGCTGTTTCCGTTTTTTAATGGACCCACGAGGATTGAGGCTGAAGACGACGGGCCAAGCGACATGAAACTCATCTCTTCTCGTGCTCCCTTTTACTGCCGTCTAACAGGTGATTTTACGAGGGGGATTTATTTACGAGCCTTATCGAAAACTCGCCGAAGGAAGCGGATCCAATTCCAGCCCCAGGCCGCGGTTTCGATTAATCACGGCGTAGCGTGCGCACGCTTTTAAAAACGCTCATTTTCGTGTAAGGCAAGCGTCGGTGCACGGGGCCGTATTTACGAGGGCTCTTTTGTTACGCCCGAGGCGCAAGGCTTTCGCGTTCGACCGCGGGACTACGTTCAGCTAAATCCTAGAATAAAAGGAGGAATCCGGCGCAACAAAAAGGTCGGGAGAGGCACACGCGCCCGCCGATGTTAACGGTTTATATCCGGTTTTGCGACCCATTGCATCGGGCTTAGATGAATTTTCCTAATGAGCCGCATAAAGCCCGAGCAAAATTTAAATTAGATGGTCGGGATAACAGAAATTTAGTCTCGCGCCGCCTGAATGGGCTGCATATTTCTCGACCCGTTACAAGATAGGCGGACTCTGGATCTCCCCCTCCCCTCTCTTTGTACATTCTGCGTTTTATAACGAAAACCGCCCGGCTGTTTTCTTCAAAATAAACGACTACCGTCCGACGCTTAGCCGTACCCCGCGGGTGCATCCATTCGCGGGGCACGCGCGCCACCTTCGTCCACCCCCGTCGTAATTCAGCGAAAAGCTCTCGGCGGGCCGTTGCATAAAGTAACAACGAGAAAAAATATGGAAACGCGAAAATTTTAATTTTCATTCTTCACGCGCGTGATTTCCATTCATCAACGAGTTAATTTGCTTTCTATTAAGGGCATTACGATACAATTTATCGAGGCCGGACCGCTTGTAAATCTGCGGAATCTTCTTCGACGCGCAATTCCTTACGCATAAATTTCCATTACGGCTTAATGTTGAAAAATAGCTCCCGTCAATTCCGCCGCTGCTACGTGGGTGCGCGCGTGCGCTCGCGCAGCCAATGCACCGAGGTGACGAAAATTCTCGCGCGTCCTCGCGACCGTTTCGAATTTAAAACTGCGTAAAACTTTAATTGCTTCGGAAATTTCCGGGGCGATCCTACGCTCGCGCACACTAATGGCGCCTCGCGAAAATTGATTCGGAAGCCGCGATGAAAATCAGCTCATACGTTCCGTTCGTTGCAGCGGCGATGTCGAGGTGGTAGGGGGCGGAAAAGCCGACGGGGTCGGGGCGGAAACGCGCTTTGTCGTATCAAGTTTTCAAGTTAACTTTCTCGGCGCACGCGCGCGCGATCGCTTCTCGCCCTCCAAGAGTTAATAACGCGCGAGTGCTGCAAGGCACTTGCGAAAACTTCGAATATCGTTTTAAATTAATTATGCGCATAAATTCTAGGCGAGGTATAATTATATCGCTAATTAGTTCGAATCGCCCCTTGAATTTTTTAGTCTACCACCTCCCGTTGGAGCATTACCGAGAATTTTTTTTTCTTTTTGCGCGCAACGTCTTAATTTGAGACTAATGGGTAGTAACCCCCCAGAGCCGAGAAGGAGCAGAGCCTTTAATGGAGGGGAAAAAATGACGGGCTCCTCGCGCTTTTTTCTCCCCGACTGCGGTCGTCGGCCGCAAGTGAAAATTGGAAACGACACTGGGACGAGACATGAAAAGATCTCGGTCCGCCTGCGGCCTCCCCCTCGACGCTGCTGCAACAGCCTCTCTCTTTCTCTCTCTATACCGTCGCTTCAATCAAGATACAGCCGAAGGGATCTCCCCGGTTGGGCTCTTTTAGAGCGTTTTCAAAGTTCGCCCGGCCGGAGCCTAGCCACGCGCGGCATTCAAGCCGATGGACAAAGGTAAATGAACCGTAAAGTGTCTTCGAGACGGCGGGGGCCGAGGCCGCAGTTTCGCGCACAACAAGTGGCGGCGTGTGTGAATACGGCTTCCGCCGAGTGCGCGGCTTGTGTGCGCCACTGAGGAGAGGACCGGGGACCGACCGAGCGCACGTATACACAATTAAGAAACGCGCCTCTACCAGCCCCGTCTTCGCTCGTGTCTGGTGGCCTCCTATACTCCTTCTGCCGTCTATCGTATATGTCTGGTATATGTGCATCAAGTACACGGGTACTTAGGCCGGAAGTACTCGAGCGCAGGAGCGCAAGTTACGTAGACGTTAGGAGGCGGAGGAGGGGGAGGGACTGGGAAATCTCGCCAGACTACCGAGCTCGCGCCTCCTTGAAAGCAAGCGCCAGCTACCTAGCTACTCGAACAATGCAAGTTATAAGAGCATGTCGAAATAAATGTCGATTGCATCGAGCTCTGCTATTAGGTGAGCGCCTGACACTGCGCCACCCTTGTAACCTGCTCCAGCTTACCGAAATTGGTCCTGCGCGCGTAGATTACGGAGAATTAAGCCGGAAATTGCGCTTGTTAATTCCTGCTTTCGTATACTGTTTCGTTTAAAACTTACGGAAGGTCTCGATTGAAGGGAAAAAGAGCGAGCTCTTACCTGAAACATAAAAAGAAAATCTCACTTAGTAAATGTACAAGTATGATTAATAGTTTTTTTTTTTCATCGAACTGTCTACGTCCAATAGGGTGTATTTATTTAACATCGATATATCAAACTTTTTCCAGTAAATTTTTTACAAGACCCTGCAAGTTTCCACAGGACGATATTGATTTGCTCTATAGTGGGCTGTCGGTTTCTTTTTTTGGATCATTAATATAATATTGACGCAGCGCATGTATTCATCAAAATTATGAATTTTGCACGGCTTAAAAAAAATGTTTTGAGATCAACGAGAAATCCCACTATCTAAATATGAAAGAGTGAATGTGCACTCAAGAGTGAATATGCGCTTTTAAGGACGTTCTCCGGCAAATCAAATTTCTTACAATTTTTTTTAAATTAACAGGAAATGTTCTTTAAAGTGTCCT
>JAWWEN010000009.1:10349334-10375644 GCA_035582955.1 Sycophila texana
CATATTTAACAATTTCTATAAAAAATTGTGCCGTAATGTCGAGTTAATCTCAATTTAGTGAAGTTGAGTACCACTATCCTCTGAGTTGAGCATCCCAGCCGCTGGAGAACGTCTTTAACGATATAAGTCGTCCCCATAAGAAGACGATTTGAAACCGCTAAGAGTAAATTTTCACTCTCACATTTAGAGGGCATATCATAGGAAGTGCTTCAATAATAGCGTTTCTAGTTAATATACCAATATTGAATATATTCATATGTCGGAAAAACAGGCAATCCAATCATACAAGGCAGCAACGTGGCGAAAAGGTAGTCAAAATAACGCAGCTAATCTAAAAGCGACTGCAATGCAATATATTTCAATAGTTAATACAGTGTCTGACGAATCGGCGAGTATTGATATGAAAGCGAGTTTTTCAAAGTCCGCTGAAAAAAAAAACCAGACCAAGTGAACAGAATCCCTCTTAATTTGGCAGGGGCAATATCGATGCTGCGCTGTGCCTCTGATTCATGGCGTTCATCAGGGATCGTCATCGCCCGGCGAAAATAGGAAGTAGTGAGTTTTCATCTAGATGCGATTCGTGCGTGCAAATATTGACGCGCCGGGCGCCCGGCGAGTCGGCGTAAAGAAAGCCGGAAAAAGCGGGCGACCGTAGGTAACGGAAAACGGCACAGAGATATGTGATTTTTAAAAACAACGTGTCATCGGATCAAAAGGTATTCGGTCAGTGAAATACGCGGATGTCGACCGCTCGGTTGACGGAGTCGAATGGCCGACGTTTCGCGAGTGCGACGTGCTGGGGCTAATCCTCGACACGGCGAATTTATAGCGTTTGACATCACGCAACGCACGTGCACCGCCACCCCGTCCCCTCTCCCGATCCTCCACCCCGACCCTCCATCTCGCTCGCTGTCGTGCTGTCCCGCTTTCAAACGGGCGTCGCGTGTCTTTGGAGTCTCGTTTTATCGATATTCGATCTTTCTCTTTTTTTTTGTGCAAACATGTAGCCGAAAAAATACCTTTTTTTTTTCGGAAAAATAGGATTACACGTGAACCTTTTAGTCGCGGATGTTGGTGTAATATCCGGCAAGTCAATAAATCATCGACGCTGGAATATTAATTTTCATTAAGAGCCGTGAAAAATGATTCTTCGTCAAAGGGTGGCACACTTTCGAATGAGGCGGACTCGTTTTATTTCTGTGAAACAAGCGTAATGCGTTAATTCTTTACATCTTTGCGGCAAGGTCTTTTATTCTATTTGCGTTTTAGAGGAAAATTGCACAACGGAGGTAGGGCGGACGTGCGTTTGAGCGATGAAATAAACGGTAAAATATTTAGCCGCCGGTAGTGAGGGGAAAATTTCGTTACACTCTCAGCGTTACATTCGTACACGTGGGCACTGTCATTTTTGACTCCGCGCCGGCATGGAAAGTGCGGATACTTTGTTGGAATTGCATTTATAGAATTACCATCCACCTTCATTTTCCCGGAAGTAGAGAGAATTAAAAATTACAATTTCTTTTTCAAATTCAATGAAAAATTCATCGGTCATGGGATAAACACGGAAACGTCTACGTAAACGCGGGACTATCTACAGGCAGTATGCGAAAATACAGGTAATGGGAAAAAAATCTTTTGAAAGTTGACTAGAGGGATTCACTAAAGGCGGATTTTAAAAAATCGTTAGTTTGGCGCACGCTGATCCGATAATCGGAAAGTCGAGGATGCCGCTTTGCGCGCGAGCGCGCCGGGATTTGCATTCTTAGGCCGTGATAGTAATATTCATGAACGCGATTCGCAATTAATATTCATCGATAACTGTTTCAAGATTGCCGGTGGGAGGCGCAAGGTCGATTAAAAATGAGTCGGCTCGTCTGGCCTGAAAGGGTTCACCGACGCGAGAGAAAACAAAATCAGCGTAAGGGAATAAAAATGCATCCTCGCACTTTGGAATTATTGGCGGCCCATTCGGAAATTTTTCTAGCAGTTCTCTGACTTTTCAGCGTCGCATTTTATTTGTTAAAAAAAAAAAAAAATATATATATCTAGGAATAGCTCGGATTATTGATCAACGGTGATGTGCGCGATTACAATTTTACGCGGGCATAAAAAAAGCTGCATTCATGGATTGTATACAAATATCGGAAACTTTATTTGAATTATATTATTGCCTCTGCAAATTTGTTTTAAAAATTCATAGAATACAACAGCATATGGACGGGATTAAATTCAAGCGAACATCTGCGCATAACTGCAATGAAAAAAAAGAGAGATCTAGAAAATTGATGTTACAAACGAATCTAAAAATTTCGTACTCGCACCTGACTCGACGTATATATCATTTTATTCAAATCATTCATCAGGGCCATTAAATTAAAATTCAATATCGAATAACTAGGACGACAAAAACTCTAATTTACCGTCCGCATAACTTGTTTTCTTTCTATTTAATGAATTGCATAACAATTCCGGAGAACCTTCTATAACAGTCCATTCCGTCAGCTCGAACGAACGAAAAAAAAGCACTCGAAAAACCAATTAACCATCACAAGGTGAAAATTTTTTTTTTTCATTTCAAAATGAAATAGCTCGCGTTATAACGAAGCCAAGGCTGCGTAGTTTTCGTCGGCACGCAGCCGTGAAACGTCGCGAGCGTGCCTCCTCGGTAAAAGTGACGGTGTCACCATTAAGCGTAAGGCCGAGATTCATTGCCAATTGGAGCGTTCGGCCTTCGATCGTTCGCCGAGGCAGCGACAGGTGCAGCGCGCGCTCCTCTCCGAGCTCCGAGGCGCTATACTTAGTCAAATCCGCATGTCGGTCAAGGCGTGAGGCGCGCTGAAATCCGAGAGCGAGAAATAGTGTGCCGCGCGCCAAATCGAAAGGAAAAATGAACGCGGAATGCCGGGCGTCCCACAGTCCCGCACGTGTGCACGCGGGAGGTCCAATGAATGGCGCCCGCGAGTGCGCTCCAAAAGCTCGCCGCTTCCGTGAATGCTCGTATAAACATGCCCAAATAAACGCAAAGCGTGTATTCACGCGGCCCAAGTTCGTGGAAAGCGCTTAAACGGCGAGTGTTTTTCAATTCGGCCATTCGGGTGTACGCCGAGTCTGGATATAGACATGGTCGCGCTTTTCGCTTGGTCACTTTGAGGATGGAAATTTAAATAAACGTAATTACAGATTAAACAGCGGATCACTCGCTATTTGCACCTCAATATTAGAAACTTATAATATATTCGTAATATTCGCGACGTAGTTTATGTAAATTAAGGCAAATGTAAAAAAAATGGCTCTATCTACTGCAGTAGAAAAAAGCAGGGTGCGGTAAGACACACACACTGAAAGGTTAAAAAAAAAAAAAAAAAAGAAACATGACTTTATAATATAAAGTCATTTTTTCTTTATATTATAAAGAAAAATCCAGTCAGTTCGTCGATTTCAAACGAATTATTAAAAAAAGGATTATTTAGTCGCAGCACACGGATAAAAGGGAACGAAATGTAACTATACGAAAAATCAAAGCTCGAAACGTTCGTCCGCGGGAAAATCATGAAATACCCGTAAAGTCCTTGATAAAACGGCGGCCAAAGGCAATTGATGGCATTTTCATGCGGCTGCGTTACCGCGGCCCGAGAGCGAATAAATCGCGGGCGAAAAATGATAGAATGATTTTCCCGGGGCAAATCGAATCAGCATAATCGTAGCAGCGCGCGATTTTCGAATCACGCTCACCGCAGCCTCCATGAAGAGAGAGAGAGCAGCGAGAAAGGTGGTGCCACCACGGAGATAGAAGAGGGGGTGCGGGGGCGAGAGTAGCGGGGATGATAACTCGGATCCCGGTGAAAAGAATCGAGCCGAGGTCGTTTCCCATTCAGTCAAAGCACTTCTCGTTTACCACGGCGGTAGCCGCTCACGATTGCGACGAGAGGCGTGCACGCGCAAGGAGGGAAACCGAGCCACTTTGGTGGGCTACAAAAGCCTCGCCCGTCGGTTTTTCCAGCTGCAGGAGAGCGAACGGCCGATCGGGTTTATCCGTCGAGACTCTCCTCTCTCTCTCTCTCTCTATTCTCCAACTGCCGTTCGCTCACAGCGCGCCGGGATGAGGCGGGCGTTTTTGGTCTCGATCGCTGATTTCCACACGGGGCTACCTGAGCACTCGTAGCGAGCTCGCTCTCGCTGTACATACTCGGGGCTCGCGCGCGCAATGGAATTACGAGAGCTCGTTTATCAAGTGGGAATTGGATTATGTACTAGGTAGGATACTGAATAGAAGTGGCATCGATCGAGCGCCGCTCGCAGCTACACGCGCTGTAAAAGTGAGGAAGCGAGAGGGCCGGCCGAACGAGAACTGTAAAAAAGACCAAGAGGCTTTGATCGCTTTTCCCGAGGCCATACGCGCATTTCGCTTTGCGCTCGCGAGCGCCACTCCTTCCCCCGATTCTTCGCGCGTTATGAAACTTTGCTAGATTAAAAATGGAATTAGAAGCGAAACGCAGTTCTCTCGATTGTCCACCCCTCCCTTCAATCATCATTCAGACGGCCGATATTGCCTCCCGCGCTTCGTTACTCGAAATCAACGCCCGCCGACCCCTTCATCAACGAGCCGCTCTTTTTTATTCCCGATAGAGTGGAATAAAAAAAAAAAAAAAAAAAAAAAATGAACGCCCGAGCCGAGGTCCAACGGAGATGCAGCGCGCGCGCGCACATGCATTTTCATCGCTCGATTTTTCCACAGGCCAATAAAAGCAAGCGAACGTTTTCATTCGCCGTGGCACCCCTTTTGAGCTCATGCGCCGCAGCTTTTTTCCGCGAATCGGCTTCTCCTTTTGCGGCGCGGCACTGGCGCCTCCCGTGCGTGCCCAAGCGTGTCCGATTCGGTGCAGCGTGCGATTTTTATCGGTCCGTCACGGGTCACTGATCCCCGCCGGCCTGCACCGATTTCCCGCGCGGACGCGGCCTAGAAGATGCGCGCCGCGCGCGAACAAAGGCCAAGCGCCGACGCCTCGTTTTTCCTTTGACTTCTTCGGGGCGCGGCGTCGCCTCTCGAACGGAGGGCGGGGGGGGAGGGGGTGAAGAAGTACGTCGGGGGTGCGATCCCCAGAGTGAGCGCCCGGCACTTCGTTAGCAGCCTCGGCGAACCATTGACGTGCACTCGCGTCACAATGACGTCGCGCTGCCGTCGGGTGCCGAAGAAGGGAGCGAAAAATCGCACCGCGAGGTGCATAATTCCAAAGTAGGCTGACTCAAGTTCTTTTGCTCGTTTGCCAGATCTGACGTAAATTTATCTCGGAGTTATGTGATTTTCTTTAACCTGTTGTAGATTTTTTCACACGATATATCATGTTTTTTTATAATTTTAATTTTTCAACGACTCAGCATGCAAGAAATTAAATCGAAGGCCGCCTCAATTTTATTGTCTAGACATGTCGTTTCTGATTGTTGCTACGAATAAATCTGTTTTTTATAGTTATGTTTTAATATTTTTTGCGAGCGCAGTTATAAGTCGAGTAGGAATTATTGCTTTAATAAAAATAACTCAAATCTTGGATAACTATTATTTATGTATTTATATTTATTTTAATAAGCAAAAGATAACCATTAAATCATTAATTTGATATTTTGTTTTGTAACGCGAAATCGTTTTGTATTTTCGTATTTTCTTATGTTTAAATTACAAAGCAAATTATAAATGGATTTGTGAAGTGCTTTTTAAGGAGTTGCTAAATTTATATTCGAAATGACTAATTATTCATTTTTTGACAGACATATAACTCATTTACTGTCCAAAGAATCAGCGTCGTAAGTATAGCCTAAGGCATCAAATAGTAATTTCCATACAAAGTGTCATCATACCTCTTTACACGCGTCATCTAAAATAAAATTATCCGAAATTTCCAAGTTGCACAAATAGATTTTTTGTAAGCCCCAAGAGACCGTCCGTCGTAAATTTGTCAGCGAGGAAAAAATTTTCAGCCATGTCCTCGCGCTTGGTCTAGGTGATTTTACGAAAAGGTTTGGTTTGTAAACATCCCGCTCCAGACCCTCATTGCAGGAGGGTTTACATGCCCGTCACGCGTTTATCACACGACAGACTTCTAAGTACGTACACAAGAAGTGGATCAAGTGAAATACGTTTAACGGACACCGGGAAAAAGGCACTGGAATTTTTTTCCACGGCTCCTCGCGCTTTTCTCGCCCGGTAAAAAGGACACGCTTCCCAGCTTAATTAATCCGAGACACTCGTTTCCGACTGCAGATCTGCAACTCCGTAACGCTAAGCCGCAAAAATTTAATGGCCCGCAGAGACTTTGCTCGCTGCACCGAAAGCAACTCGGAATTATCAATCATCCAAGCTAATCTAATCACACGGAATGAATACAGTAACAACGCCGGGAAGGACGCCAATGTAGACGCGCGCGATACGAGGTTAACGAAGTAATTATGCTCATGCGAAACGAACAGATCGATTAGAAAAGCCCCGTCTAATAACTCGCAAATATCTCGGTTGGTCTCGCTCGCGCTCTCGGATAACTAAATCAGCTTTGTCTCGAGAGTTGACCCGTGCAATTCGAATTATCGACCGCGTCCCTCGAGCGCCCCTCTCCCTCTGACGCTCTCTTCCCTTGGCGCCCGTCCCTTTCGCTTCGACTCGTCGGGGCTTTACACGGCCTAGGCTTCACGGCGTCGCTCCCTCTCAATCGCTCGCTCGAAGAAGCGCGCGCTCACGCCGTCCCAAATGCGATTGGTAATTACTTATCGATTTGCAAGGCTAATCACAAGAAAATGTAGCCAATGGGAAAACAGAAAGAGAAGGTGGAGCGGACCGACCGAGCGAAAGGGATGTCGATGCCTCCGACGGACGCTGTAAGCCATCTAGATAGATAGACCGAGATAAAGGGGTGGCGGCAGGGGGAGCGAAGGCGGGCGCACACCAACGGCCTGTAGATTATGAAGACGGGACACGAGTCGGACAGAGAGAGGGCGTGCGCGGCGCTCCGCAGCTAAATGCAAATTCGGACGAGCTGCCGGCACGCGGCGAACCGCACGACCATTACAAAGTCCCGGCTATGTAAGGCCGCGTTCGATATAAGTGCAACGAGGCGCCGGCCTGGATGCCCCGCGGGCCAGACTTTGTTTATCGCCCGATACCGCTCCGCAGGGGGGCGCGAGAGCGACGTGGGCCGTGCTTAAATTGCGCCCGGGCCTCGTTCGCCGACTTAACGGCGTCGGCGGCCGCGCCACTTACTTTTTGCCCGCGACCATTATTTCGATCCCGCCCCAAGCCGCGGGGCCGCCCCCGCGCCCTTGCTCACCCATTTCTCGCCGCTGTTTCTCGCTATCGCCCACCCGCTCTGGAAGTAACGTACTCGAGTAGTAAACTTTTGCAAAGAGGATGGATAAGAGCGCTGAGAAGCTCCGCCGAGAGGACGTGGAAGAAAAGGCGTCTTTCATGGTTAAAACTTAGCGAGAGATGCTTGCATCGCCCCCCTTCTCTTCCACCCTCCAGCGAGCGCGCGAAAAACTACCGAAATTATTTGCCAACTTGTCGACTTTTCGCCAACTTTTCCGAGCCGCTAAAGTAAACAGACGGCATAAAAAATTAACGAATTCCTCGGCTGCATCCACGGAACTTCGCCTCAAACGCTCGTATTAAATTACATTTTCGAGATGAATTTTTACTCCCTGTCCCCTCCCTTCATTTTCTCTGCACTTCGGAAATGAGATGGTTCCTTCTTTTTTCTCTCTCTCGCGAGACGGAGAATTTTGAATTAGCGCGAACGCATCAGCGTATGAATTTTAATTTTGAACGATGAAAAAAAGAATGGTTTAATAAACAACAATTTTCCATCTAAAGAGCGGAGGTGGAAATCTACTGCGAGCGCGTCTATCTTCCTTGTATGCGTCCGCGAGAGAGCACAGTTACGCTAATAGTGAGTTATGGCTGGATTCTGTCGCAATGACAGTTGTAAAGCATTGTGCGTCTTTACAGTCTGCCTATCTACCGTAATTGAAATTCAGTTGACGAATCGAAGTTTCGCTGCGCCGAGTTAATTTGAATCCGTTACAATTCCTTATCTCTACTTCCCATACAAATTAGACTCGGTTAAATCAGTTCGATAACAATCGAATCTCGTTAGGAACTAGTGGTTAAAATTTTTTTAGCGGGCAAAATCGATGAAAATTAAAAGAATTTAAAGTATCGTTAAAATTTGCATTAACTTCTCTCACTGAAAGGTGCGGGCGAATAAAAGCAAAACTTTATCGCCGTGATTTTAGCGGACCGCCAATTTTAGGTGCTGTAACTATTTCATTTTGAGGTACGTGACAGGACCGGTGAATCATGTGCCGTCCGTGGACTATCTGAAATACTGAAATTCTAGTGAGGAATCAATAACGAATTATCTTTTGAATTAATTTGCCCGCAGACAAGCGCTCAATTTTTTTTTCTAATCCGATTACTTAAAAGAATTTAAAAAAAAACCGCATTACTTGTGAAACGCTGCAAAAGGCAAACGAATAAAAATAACCTCCAATTGACGTTTTTATAACGAAGTCCAGCTCGGGAGGACCGGTTATTAAAAATGGAAAACACATTTTTCGCGTTGCTTCCCTCGAAAAAAAAAGCACGAGTTCAAAAATAAATATCCCTGCAATTTTCACAGAACGCTGCTTGACTCCTCGTCGTCTACCGCTGACGTTGAGTATCACATTTTGAAAAATTTGATGAGAAATCCGGTCTCCACGGCTTTATCCGTTTTTAATCAAGCCGCCATTTTCAGCGAATTACCCAGGCGCAGTGAGAGGGAGAGAGAGAGCGGTAACAATTTTTTCGTGTGCTCGAGCGCGCGCCGGATTATCCAGCAGCGCCGGCAAGGGGTGGCAGGGGAAGGTCGGACGCGGTGCATCGCGTCCATCAATAGGCGAGTTCGCGCGTATAAACACACCGGCGGCTCTGCCTCGAGTGCCAGATGCAGGCTCGTCGGAGTGCGGAAAAAAAACGCGCGAGGCATGTCGATTCTTGTTTTTCGCGCTGCTCCAGAAAGACCGCTACAGAGGCTGCTGCAGGCTCGCGTAGCGAACAAAGTGCGAGCGAGTGGGTCTAAAAAAGAGGAGCGAGGCGCGCTCCCCCGCTCAAGTGAGCTATCGAAGCGAGTGGAGCGCACAGCGGCGGCTCGACCTCTTTCGCGATTCGTCAGTCGGTAAATTTATTTTAACTGCGCACGCGGCAAAAGAGCAGTGCCATCATCGCCCGCCACAAAAGCGAACGAGCACGAACAACTATCAAACGCGGGGCTCGATTTGGTCCGGGGTGGGTTTAAAACAAAAAGGCGAATTCTTGATTGAGTGAATTCTCTATAAACTGCGAGCACAAGCGCGGAGTAACTGGAGCGAGCGCGGAGGATCTCGCGGCCAATCGGCCCCGTATGGGGCGTCGGGTAGTTAATATACGTAGCTGCTGAAGGAAGGGGCGCTAATGAGGGCCATTAGACATCGAGCCGCTTTGCGGCGGAACCCCCTCTCGATACATTACTTTCGCGCATGACACTCCGCCGCGGGATGAGGACAGTCGATCCTGAACAACGATAAACACGTCTCCACTTTTTCACGCTCCATTTTTCCCCGACTTCCCCACCCCCGGTCTTTCACACGTATCTTTTTTTTTCGCTCGCCAAGGAAATAAAAAATCACCAGGTACTTTCTCAAGCCAGTTCCGAGTCGTATCCAGTGCGCGCATCTTGGCCGCCGCCTTCCCCTGGAGGGAGGAAAGAGAAAGAGAGATTCGGGCGACGATAAAGCGCCGGTTTATTGCTAAATATTAGGAGGCTTTATTACCCGGCGGCGGTGTGCGCATCAATGCCCCGGCGCGCCGCGGGCGACGGATGATTTACTCGCACGCGTCGCTTATTTACGAGCCACGATTACGCGTCGTTGGTATGCTTTTTGCTTGCGCACTCGGCGATCGAAATCAACGAAGCGGAGTCTTTTTTTCCCCGAGTGTGCGGCTGAATTTCGTTATCCGCGTCTCTCTTTCCCGTGTTTTTTCTACTCCCCCAACTCCCCCTCATTTTTTTTCATCAACCCGAGACGGAAGTCGGTCTTTGTGACGTGAGCTGTCTCTTCTCGAGGAAAACTTTGTTTCGGGTCGAGATGCAATTGGCTCATTATAATGTTACTTTACTCCGGAAACTTTTTTTTTCCTTATCCCAGGGACTCGCCCTTTACGAGGCACTTCTGTACGTACGATGAGCGCTGACTGCGGACACTGCTCGGCTCGCTCGTGCGTAATAAGTTTTTTACGGCGCTCTAAAAAGAAAGTAAGACACTTGTTCGCTCGAAATAAAATGTAACTATTTCGCCGGTGTCGTTATAGCTCCACGGCAATTAATTTATCTGCATTGTCTCACTTTCCCGAATAAGGGGAGACGGAGAAAAAGAGAAACGTGAAAGAGGAGACTCAGCGTGGGGTGTGCCGGAGGGGGTAACGTTATACAGCGACCAGGGGGGAGAGGAAAACGAATCAGAGATAAAGAAAAGGAACGTCGGCTAGATAAAAGTGGATAAAAATCGAAAGGCGATTTTTCCAGGGCGGAAAAGTCCGGGACAATAAATTATACGGTACGCCGAAGCCGGCAGAGCTTACATGACAAAAAGCTCGAGAGAGGGAGGGCAGGGAGGGTCAGAGGAGAGAGAGCAGATCACGCGCCCGATAGAAAGTATTCCCATTGAGCGACTTTCGGCCGCGAGAGAAGTTGTGTGCGCGTAGCCCATTTTGAAAGAGCGCCGGAGGAAGCTATTAGAACGTCAGCGTCGCGCGGATGAAAGAAATCGATGAGCTGCGCCGCAAAATGGACCAGGAGCCGACGAAACAGCGGCAAAGGAGCTCTGGCCGCGCGAGATACCGACCCCGGAGTAAGAAGGAAATTATACGAGCGCTTAGCCGTCGCGGCCCTTCCTCCTCCGCATGCACGGCTCTTTTTATTCTCCCCCTTTGCGCGAGAATGCACTGCTCCTGGGAAAGAAATAGCAGGCCACCCTCCCAACGTCCTTAGTGCGCTGCCAAAGCTTCTAAGGAGAAAAAAGTGCCTTGATCACTGTACAATTCGTGGGGAGCTTCACTCCGGGGTAACGGCATTAGCGAAATGAAGGAAAAAGCTACTTACGCTGTATATACGCAAAATGTTAATTTCGTTTACTTGGCGAACTTTTTTCTGACGAGAAAGTCGCATTAAAAAGGGGGGATATTTTTTCTTCTTTCTTTTTTAATTTGATAACATAGTCGTACACTTCTGCTATTGTATAAATTTCATTGGAATATAAACGATAAGTAAGATTAATATTGTTTTTACTTTACTCTAAGTAGCGAGTAATATTATTTCGATCTGTCAGATCGCTCGAGATCTCACAGCAATATCAATCCTGTTTCGCGACTTACTAAAGCGAAGATAATGCTTCACGGAAAGACTGATAAAAATAATGGTACGATAAAGAAAGATGGCGTCAGCATCAGCAAAGATAACAATAAAAAATGTCGAGTGTAAAGCCGGCTTGATTGTCGAACCGCGGAAATTCCCTTGTAAAATCTGGCAGAGATCGTCTCTTAATCCCTGTAGCCGCGGTCTCTCATTCGTCGTAATCGCATCGCTGCTCGTCGCCCGAGAGATCGAAATCGAGCTGCGCTCGCGCGCCTCGCGGAAACAGGCCGTTTTCCCGTGGGACGAACAAAGGCGGGGGGGGGGGGCGGAGGGGGCTTTCTTCGCAGCCCGGAATTCGCTCGCTGCTCGCGACTAAGACACAAAGGGCGCGCCGGTGTGTATAGCCGAAGCCATCAGCGATGTCGTCGTCGTCGACGTCGTCGTCGTCATCTTCCCCCTGCTCCTCTCGGATGAGCGCGAGGAGAAGGTCCGGTGAAAACGATGAAAACGCCGACTCGTATCTCGCGAGAATGCGCCTCGTAAAAGTCGTATAAGGTATCTCGTAAAGCGACGAGTCAATGGACAGGAAGCCTCGGCATTGGCGGGACCCGGAGAGCCGCCGAGACGCATTCGCGACGATTAACGACGGAGACGCGTTTTATTCAGACTCATTCTTCCATCCCGCAGCCACCCCCCGGCATCAGCCGTCCGGGCGTCGTCCTCGTCTCCGCTCGTTTCTCGCGCGCATACAGACAATCCCGACGCGGCTCTCCCGGCAACTTGCGGCAGCGCGAACGACGCTGCGGACGATGACGATGATGGAGGAGGAAGACCAACAAATAACGAGGCGGAATAAGGAGGACGCGACGCGCCGGGAGGAAGAGCTTCGGGAATCTATTCAGCTGGCGCCCCTCTTTTCTCTGTGTCGTTTTCCTGCAGCGCCGGCTTAAAGTGCCGGGGTAGGGAGAGACGACGGAAGGAAGGAGCTTCGAGGGAGGGGGTCGCCGCCTCGAAGGAGGATGTATAACCTCGCGCTCGCAGCGTGGCTCTGGGTTACGGTTTAATTGAGAGGTACTTAAATTAACCGCGCTCTCCCCCCTCCCCCCAATCGCCGCCCCACCCCAAAGACTGTGGGAGAAAGAGCGACTCGCTGCGAGTACAGATCGCGAGCTGGAAGGATAGAATTGGAATCTTCCGTTTTCCTCACGGCGAGCGGGAGCGAGAGGGCCTGTGTACCATCCCTTTTCGAGCCGGGGGGTGAGGGTGGTTCGCCTTTCGACTCCTCGTCCTTCTCCCCGGCGCTGCTACTACTTCTGCTACTCGCCTCTTAACATTGGCTTTAGACTGCAAGAAGCGCGCCTTTTGGCAACAAAAACTCTTCTACAGAAGTACTTCGACGAGGCTGAATTGAGCCGAGTCGAGCGGTGGCGGAGGGGCTGAGGTCAAGAGTCGATTTACCAAAGGATCATTCGACTGTTCTTGCCTCCCGGGCCTCTATGTATATGCATGAGTTTTATGCAGTTGGCCTCTTTTCCCCGGCTTTCCATTTTTTTTTCTCTCTCGCTCCCTTTACCTCCCCGCTCTTCACGGCCGAAACCTGCCCGAATAGTCAGCGCTCTCTCCTGCGGGTGTAGATATATATGCGCGCATTCGGCCGAATATAAATCTCGAGCAGATAATCTTGGGGTTTACTTTATTCGCAGATTCCTGCGAGAACGCAAATTAATGCGCGCCGCTCCTTTCGTTTTCTTTTCCACTGTGCGCTATACGCCGGTAGGGAAAAGAGGGCTGCGCGCGCTCGTCGGGAATTCAACCTCGAGCAAATAATGTAAGCGACTCGTTCGGCTACAATTTTAATCAGTTTCTCAGAGCTATAATCCATTGACGAATTTCAAGCAGTCCGCTATCGATGAGCCTTTGATAACTTTCGCTAAATCATTGAAGAGCTGACCGCTGTCGGTGTGCCTCGAGCCTCGGAGCGGAACGATATTTAGCCGTAACCTTCGCACCGGTCACTCACTTTGAGAGCCCATAAATGTCCATTACAGTGGGGGGGCTGCTGGGGGCAGGCCGGGCGCGTTTTCACGATTAGGGAAACAGTCGGTAATAATTATCGAAATTCCCGAGAGTGCCGCAATCAATTTCGAAGCGCGCGAGGCGGCGGTCGGTTCCCTCGCGGCGCGGCCCGCTGACTACCGTCCTAGTCACATATTTCAATCCCCGAGACTAAAAGCAGATACCTAATGACGGCACGCTCGTTTCTCGATACACGACGCTGATGCGCTACATAGCGCCACCGGACGGCCCGCTCGTCCGACCGAGGGATATTGATGAACGACGATTATGACGACGGTATTTGCGGAGATTCGATACGTAATTATGGTTATTTACTCGGAGCAAATATGTCTATTTACTGCTAAAATCATGGATTAGATTATGCGCGTGTATTTTACATTAGGTCGCGCGAATTGCAATCTAACGCCCAATTTTAGAGCCCTGTATTCGTTTTCGCGCGGAAAGGCTGGACAACGCTGCGGAGGAACCGTGCAATTAATGGAATTAACTGCGGATGCCGTGTAATGTGAGTTCTTCCAATATCGACTGGCTTTGATTTATATTCAGAATATTGTGAATTTATTTTCTCATGATAAATAATAATTTCGACCATTTGATTAAACGAATCCAATTTCATTACGTAACCGACTTTGCATTTGCGAAAATTCGTGGAAAAATATAAATGAAATTAATATAGAATTGAAAACTTTTATTTCAGATTCATGTTCGATAACACTTTTTTAATAAAAGATCGTTCGTCATTGATTCGTACTTGTATCTAAATAAACTAGAGGAATATGAATTTTAGTTGGCTGAAAAGGAGAAATGATATTAAAGAATATATACCTATGTGTACCAATGAGGAGATATCCTCATATTCTAACAAAAGTTCACATAATTCCGTTCGTAAAAAAGATTGTTTTATTTTTCTGTACTTTAGTATTGAAATCGTAAGAGCAACTTCGATATTCTAACTTAAAAATAAGAAAAATATAGAAAAAATAATCTTATATTTGAAAATTGATAACAGCATGTTGAGGAGAATTTCAAGAAGGAATTTTATTGATTATTGGATAAATTTTCCGTACAATTATGCAAAAATTCAAAATCACGTAGTCGGAAAAATAAAAAATTGAATACGGGAGTAAATAAAGAAAGCCTCAGATCGCATGTAAATTGTCGCCCGAGGCGAAGCCGAGAGTGACAAACATGCGATCTGAGACATTCTTTGTTTTTCCTCCCAAGGTGCGTAATATACTATTTTAAAGTTTATTAAACGCTTATCAAAAAACTAATTAATAATTAAGCGCGAGTTCTATTTCCCTTCATTAACTTATGAAATTATCGTAGTACAATAATGGAAAACTGTCACTAGATAATAAGTGTAATTTACAAGCTGGATGCAATTAAATAAGTAGTCGAAGAAACCGCCGATTATGTTTGATTCCAAATGGACGGTCTGTGCACATCATGAGTAAGTTAATATGATCAGATTACTTTTTCCATTTAAGTGCAATTTCAAAGAGAGTTGAAAAAAAAATGTCATTTCTTATCGCTTTCTTTTCGCTAAAACTGAGCAATAAATGAATGATGCAATAAAGAAAGAAAGAAATTCTCGATTCTCGTAAACGCCAGAGGTAGCGAAAAGTATTTTTTTTTTTTTAAGTTTAAGCACATTATGATTTGTTCGAAAAAAAAACTTGGGCACCCTGAACCGCCACTTTAATTTACAAAGCGTAACGTCGCATTGTCGTGACTTCTCGAAACAAAGATTAAACAACTATAAAGTATGATTTTTCTACGGACGGCCGTAAAGCGAGATCGAAAAGATACAAAGATACTTAAAGTCAGCGAAGACGTTAAAAAGAAAGGAAAAAAAAAGCTTATATTACCCATTTAACCCCGTCGTAAAAAAAAGGAGCGTTCAATTAAGAGTTTACCGTTAATTGAGTTAATGTCAAGAGAAGAGAAAAAATAATATGAGAGCGGGTCAGCAGAGGCAGCACGAGCGACCGTATTCAATGCGAATTGCTTGCTAGAGAAACCGGGCGAGGAATAAAAGCGAAATGCGCGCGCGTGAAGAAGCGAGATGAAAAAAAAAAAAAAAGAACGCAGAGGCCAAAGAAAGGAGGTGGAGCACTGCCGGATCGCAGAGGGAAGGAGCGAAAGGGACGAAAACAGAGAGCGCGCGAGAGTCGGGAGCTTGAAAAAAGCGCAGAGGGGTTAAAAAAAGAGGGAAAATCAATGGAAATCTGTGCCGCGTCTCGCATAAAGTCTCACGGGGTCTAAAAGCCGATTAGTGTGCTGGATGGAGTAATAAAAGGTTGCGGGGTTTCACTTCGGGGCACTTGGCAATCGCGGCTACCCGGTCCCCGGCCAAAGCTCGCCGCTAAAAGGCGCGAAAATCCGAGGGAGCGTGATGTATAGATATAATGCGATGGGAAGGGAAAGAGAGAAGAGAGCAGGCGTCGAGTGACCGAGTAATCGCCGAGGCAAGCGGCCGAGACTAAGCGAGGCGCTCGCGCGATATAATAAAAACTGCAACGAACTACCCTTTCCCTTCGCCGTTTTTTTTTCCCGCGGGCGGCGTCGCGGCTGCGAAACAATGCGCCCCGCTAATCGAAAAACGCTTCCGGTCGCTCGCCCCCACCGCGGCGTGTAAAGCTCGTCGTTTTGCATTTGCGTGCACAGCGAGTGAGTGGCTTTGACTCGCGCCGTTCCCCTCTTGCATTTATGACGCCGCGTTTGTCTGCCCACTTTCCGCTCCGGCTCAGAAAAAAAGTGACGCGCGGCGGATCATTACAGCGAGGCGCAGTCGATTGAAAATTTCTTGTTTTTTATTTAACGATCGTTTACCAAAAGTCCGCGCGCTTCGCTAAAATTCTATAATAAAGCGAGCGCTCGAGTTGCGTAAGCGGCGAGAAACTTTTTTTTTTGTCTCTCTCGCTATCCTTTGCGCAACACCGGCGGTTTAGCGAGCAACTTTCCCGGCGCGACAATGGGCCCGGTACCAATTTCGCCTACGTGAGGCGGTCGAAAATAAAAAAAAAAAAAAAAAAGAGAAAAAAGAATTGTTCGCATTTCGTGCATTAGGTAAGGCTCGGCGACGTCTCGAGAACAGTCCCGGCGCTATCCCGTGGAGGCGCGGACTGCAGTTAAATAACTCAGGCGACGAAGAACCGAGAAAGTTGCCTCTCTGGGTCACGCAACCTTCGCCAAGGTCGCCGGCGTTAAACGCACGGGTCCGGCCGCTCGGTCGAAGTAACAGTCGAAAATTTATGCTCCACGACGGAGGTAGCACGGCTCGCGCCGCGACAGAAATAACACCAGTGGGGGGCATTAATAAACGTCCGTGTCCGCTGCACTCGGCTGCGAAATAAGAGCGGCGAGCGCGCGGCTAATTGGGAAAACTGGGTTGGGGGAGAGCGAGAGCGGGAAAAAAATAAAAAGTCGAGCGGGAGAAAAACGTCGCTACGGCGATTGCCTTTGAAACGAGAGAGGCGAGAACAGACGAGAATCGCTTTATGGATCGTCGGCGGGACGAACGCTCGGGCAGTTAAATATTTAGAGCGCGCGCCGGCGAGCTGCATAGAGGCGATGCACTCTTTTAAAATCGCAGGAGAGCGGAGCGCGCCAGCAGACGACGCGCGTATCAAGGTTACCGGCGCGCAATTTCGCTCCCTCCGGCTCTCTCCCGCTCGTTCGTTGCGTCGTGCTCTCGGATGTCGATAGAGCGGTGATAATTAAAGAGAAATACCGTAACGAGGGAGAGGGGAGAGAGGAGAAAGGCGAGAACTGCACGCCGGCAGCTTTGGAAAGATCGATAAATAATTTTTATTTATCTTGGAGGTTGTACAATTCCGGTGGAAGGTGTAGGAAAAATCGATACCCGGCGCAACGAAATGGGACACCTGTCAGGCATATGTCGCACTTTATTTCGACGCCGGTAAACCGGGATAAGCGACAATAAAATCTTTGTTGACTGATTTAACGACACCGCCGTGCAATCGGCAAAATTACCAAATACATCAGTCACGCGAAAGACTAATTTTCAAACAAGCACTCGGCAATTAAGATCCGGAAATATAATTACCGCAGCATTAAGAAAAATAAAAACATCGAAGTGCATCCTCGCATCCAGGCTTTGTTAATTATTCTTTCAGCGCAGGCTCGTATTGTGCATAAACGTGTATAAATAAATGCCGCTCGCTTCGGCTAGAGAAAAAAAAATGCAAGCTAAACGCCACAAGGAGTGCAGTTTTAACGAGAAAAGGAGAAGCGGGGAGTATATAGGAGAGCCCGCTTGTGCGTCGTATGTGTGCGGGCACGCGAGCGGCGTGCGCGCGCGCGCGCACCTTCGTGCACAATGTCAGCTGATCCGGCGTACACTCGGCTCGGTTGCGCGTGTACACGTATTACACCGGCCCACGCAGTGCTACCGCGCTCCGCTCCACTTCGCTGCGGAGTGCACTGCGCGAGCGGGCCTCGGGATTTTGAGTCGCGCGGTTCGGCCTCGTCCCCCTTCATGTCGCCGCGGGAAATCCGCCGATTTCGCAACAGCGCGATTTCACAGACACGATCCAAGCCGCTCGCCTGCGACCGATAAGACCTTGGTAAAAAAAAAAAAAAAAAAATAACGACCGATGCGTCGTGCATTCAAAAGTGCAACAACGCGATAAGGGAATCTCCTTTTCTCTCTTTACAGAAGCGCCAGAGCGCGCGGCATTTTTTCCGCTCGCATAACGTTACGTGGCCTCGCGTAACCGTTATGTCCCGGGGATGCCACTTACATAAATCGCCCGTAAAGAGATTATGTAAATGCAGCCGCGCGTCGAACGGCCCAACTGTCATCGCGCAGTGAAACTGGTAGCGGACGTCGAGAGGAGGGTGTAAACGACTGACCTTGAGCGACGGTCCAGCTTCGAGTCGCGCAGTCCCTGGGCGCCGGGCTGCTGCAGGGTGCCGCTGGTCGTCGGCTCGGCCGCGGCGAGTCTCCTCGCGTGGGCGGCGCGTCGCCTGCTGTTGCGCCTGCGGCGTACCGTGACGAGTAGCGAGGGCCTCGCGGGGCAGCACTGGCGATGGCTCCTCGGTGCTCCGCCGTAGGCTCGGCCGCAGGTGAGGGCCGAGGCGGCGTTCCCCGGTGGTGCCGCGCCACCAGCACCCAGTCCCCGCGTCACCGGGTACGGCTGGTGCCGCCTCGTCGTCCTCGGTGGGCTGCCGCGGCGAATGTTGGCAATGCTCGCCGGCACGAGGCGACCCAGGCCCTGTCGCAGCCACGAGTACAACGAGCGCGCGGCCGCGGCGCTCCAGAAGAACCGATAAACCAGGAGGTGCAACAAAAAATAAAAGAGCTCCCGTGCGTGCCTCAGCGCTCCAGCGGCCGCGGCTCCGCTGCCGACGACGAGGGCTGCCCCGCTCCCACGAGCGCCGCCGCCTCCTCCTCCCCGGACGGCGATCTTGCCGGCCGTAGCGCTGGCCGGCGCTGCGGGCCCCCCGCCCGGCGGCTGCTGCTCCTTCCTCGGCTTCTGCTGCTGGTGCTGCTGCTGCTCCGACCCGGGCCGATGTGTCTCTTCCTCCTTCTCATTCGGCGGGGCTTCGAGCCTGGGTGCGATTATTCTACCTCCGTGAGGACGGGCGCCGAGACGGGACCCTTTCACATGCACCGTGGACGGGGTCTTCTCCTCGCGCACCTGTCGGACAGTGGTTGCGGGTGCCTTTTTGGCGCGATTAGCGCGCGCGCGCGCCTCCTGGAGTGTCTCTCGCGTGCGGGCCGCCTACGACGAGCGCGCACTCGCACTGCACTGTCGCTGGCTCGCGCTGCCTCTCACGCGGCGACGAATTTTCGCGGTTTCCGACGAGCGGCAGCGGGTGAGCGAGCGAGAGAGCGAGTGTGCCGCCGCGCTCGCTGTTAGCTACACTGTGCTATCGCAGCCCGAGGCCCGCTGGCTCTGTCTCGCTCGGCGCGCGCACACCTCCGAGCCACCGGCCACGACACACATGCACGCGGACCAGAGGCCCGTGCCCCGTCTCGCTCGCTCCCGCGGATTTCGCGCGCCTCCGTCTATTTCCTGAGAGCCACGAGGACGCGGCGTATAAGAAAGACAGGTGATTCGAGACTGCGCTCGGCGAGTACGCTGCCGCTGGCCTGCACCGACGGAACTGCTTTACCGTTGCGCCGTGGGAGGCGCCACCGTAGACTTCGCCAACTTTTTCAAATGCGATCCCGAACTTGAAATTCTCCGGCTCTCTCCCACGTTCCCCGGAGGACCGATCTGACTATTTTGACAGTTCAGTTCATTGGAAAAGGACTAGCGTTACAGTAAACGCGTCCGACGATTAAGCGAGTGCTTTAGTACTAATTGAATCCGTGTGCGGCTTTTGCTCCGTTTTCAGTTGCTCCGAAATGCTACTCCGAAAAGGACGATCAGAAAAATTATTCTGAGTCGGCAATCGGAGCGAGGACAATCGAAGAAGTGATATATTCTGATTTGCTGGGAGCGAAAAAACTACGAGAGCAACATTGGCTAATTGCAGCGGTGTTTGCGTTTCACTAGCGCCTCGGCTGGTTCGCTCGGCAAGCTCCGCTTATCGGTGGCTACGATAGCTGTGCTGGTGGGGACTGAACTGACAGACGGTCCACCTTTCTTTCTTACGGCATGCACGAGGATAAGGCTCTGACGGCGGCGGTGGCGGTGGTGGTGGTGGTGGCGAGCACGCGCCGCTCGCCCGCCGCGCCGGCGTACTCCGATCTGCGCAGAAACACCGCTAGCCGGTGGCAGACGCCGCTAACTCTGGTGCACTTTATTCCGTTATTGATTTCGGAGCGTTATCGCTCGTCGACGTTTATCCGATTACTGATGCGGGAATTTCTGCTTTACCGACGGGAAGTAATGTTGGTTTCTTCAATGAGCATGATCATTCGTGCACTTGGCCTTCGGCTAAGCTACTGAAGGTAGTAAATTTGATTTATGATAGCAGAGGAGTACATAAGGTGGCGATAGTTGCTGATAAAGAACGATTGAATGATACGAGTGTGGATTCAATTTCAATTGATTCGGTTATTTGCTGTTGATGACGTTTTTATCGTGAGATGGCAATTGGAGGAACGTGAGAAATTCATAAGTTTATATGATAATTTGTTGATGACCATAGGTTCCCACGTAAAGTAGTATTTATAAATTTATATTTTATAAACACACATTAAAATTTCATGACTTGTACACCGATAATATTGTTTTACATAATATTTTTAGTGCATATCTGATTATGTAAAAAACTGATTAGTTAGAATTACAATTTCTATAAATTTTACTTTATTCATAACAATTATCATTAAAAGATTAAAAATCAACATCTTTTACCAAATGCAACTACAATTTGTATTGTAATTGATTTAAAACACTTCAATATTGGTCGTCAAAATTTAAAATTAATTAAAATCGTTTCTTTTTGAGAAATCATAACGGTAGTTCATTTATATTTGACTCTCAAGCCTCTGTAAACCGTTATTAGTGGCGACATTAACGTCCGAAGTCTAGTGTTCATTGAATCCTTGATTTCAAGATGACGAGGTGTATTTGCAGCGAGTCTGCAATAAGTAAAGGGCACGAATGTTTGACATTGTTGTTTAGCAATCGAGTATTATCGAACCGGAGAACCTCGGAACTCCCATAGACATAACAAAGCTGGCTTCCAGTCCTTCTTTACAACCATCTCCCTCTCGCATTCTTCTTTTTCTTCTCCCTCCTTCATTCCCTTCTTTGTCGTCTACCTCCGCGTTGCCTTTTTTTCTCTCTCTACCGTTCACACACAGGCGCCATTTTGTCGTTTGTTGCTTTTTTTTTTCATCTTCACTTTTGTAAATTTCTATTTTGTTTAAATTTTCCATTTTCATCTAATCAAACAATAAACGAATGGAATATTGCGATGATTTACGGTGGATCGTTTACGGGTGAAGCAGATAAAAAATATTCGCGGAACGCTGAGTTGAGCTTCGAGCCACCTGTATGTCATGCGTGATTCCTTGCAAATCTTTCGTTCGGCTTTTTGACCGTGAAATTTTGATAGCCTCCAATCTGCCAATGCGATATTCTTCGTAATGTTCATTGCCACGAAGTCCTTTAAAAGATAAGCAAAATGCAACCTCCAAAGACACGTTTTGAAATTAATACCTCCTCCAATTATAGGCTGATATTAAGTATTCGAAAACATTGATAATCTAATTATTCCATAATCAACCAGCTTGATCATCGATTAATTTTGTAATCAACGTCTTTTAGGTACGTGCTCCGTTTTTTTTTATCTTCTAGAAAATGTTTTTGAACAGATATTTCTTATGAAAATGTATGATAATTTTGATATACTTTTTTATGTAAAGTACATTATCCTTATCAGAATTTTGTAAAAGCACTTTTTAACGCTGGGTCATTGGAATCCCCGTATTTCTAAGGACATTTAAAAAAAATGGCTCGTCTACACAACACTGACACGGTGAATTTTATGAAAAATAATGGGGAACAATCCTCACGCCACGACACTCCCGCTAAAATAGTCAGATCTCAAGGCGATTTCGTGATCGACCAGTGGTCACTCGTCTTAATGATGATCGCGCTCGCGACGTAACTTGCCCTTTCGTTTCTTCCTCCCATCCCTTCGTCCCCGAATAAATCCGCTTATCGCCGCATCTTTTTATACACACGGACGGGGCGTTGTTGTCACGCGGCTCAGATAATGCGGGAGAGCCACCTCTACTATCGTCACATCGCCACGTCAGGCCGCGGCCAAAGGAGAGAGCAAAGAAAGAGGAAGGAGAATGAAGGAGGACGGCCGATGGTCATTTCTGGGGTATACTAAGCGCCGAGGACGAAATGTCTCCTCGTGGCGCGATCCCCGCTGGAGATACCGGACACGCTAGCCGCGGGAGCTCGCCCCCGTTATCCGGCGCTGCGTTGACCCTCCCTCACCGTCGTCACGCGGCACACGTCAAGGAGACACCGAGATTCTCTCAGCCCTCCACGAATCTAATAGTGCACTCCTCTCCCTCCTGTCACCCTCCCGTCGCCCAAACCCCACTCTTCCTTTTTATTTCGAGGCGACATAAAAAAAGAACTTCCTACACAACATCGATCAGCCTTCGCCTCGTGACTTAACGAATCCTCCCTTGACTATGTCTCGACTGTTTCTGTTCGAGCTTGACGGGTTTAGGAAGAATTTTTATTGCCCTAGACTATCGCCAGAGTGAATTCTTTGACGTTACAATTCTGCTTTTTATTTCGCGTTTTTCAAGAACCTGTCGATGTCAATTACTTTTGCATTGTTTTTTTCATTGTTTACGTATTCCTTCGGGCTCGATGTGCGCAGTATCATCAAAAAGTTTTTATGGTTCTTGGACACGAGGACTTTTGAGTGATCGCAGTCGAGGGCCACGTTTTTTGTTTTGATACTGCACATACTCATTACGTGTTTGAAAAAAGTTTGGAAGTGCTTCTAATTAAATAGAATGTGCGTATCTATAATAAAAACTTCGTTTCAAATATAAGTATCACCTAAAAAGTTCGTGATTACTCTAATTAATCAACCGGGAAAAATAAAAGGTGACCTAGTAAAGTCATAAATAAAGAGACACGTGGGATAATCACATTCGAACGCACAATAGCGCAATAAATAAAGTACCAAGTGATATTTTTCACATCTATCGCCAGATAAAAATTAATACCAAAAGAGAATTCAATTAAGCCCCTCATCGCGGCCCCATGAAAAATTCATAAAAATGCGAGGAGCGTCGAGACGGTCTCTTCGAGGGCGATCTCGCGTGCCGCGAGGAACGCGAGCCACCGCGAATCGGGAAAAGCCGGGCACGCGAGAGGAGCCCCCCGGGCTCGTGTCGCGATACACACCGCTCGCAGGAAGAGCGCATATAGCGCCGTGATAAGGCGCCGTTGCAGTACGTCGGGAGAGAGAAGGAGAGAGCGCGGCGAGTGCAGCGGCCACGTTGCGCACGCGCGACGCTATCACACGAGACACGGCAGGGCAAGACGACATGCCACGTAGATTGGCTGGCCCAGATATCGCGTCGCCTCGTATTTATGGCCGGCGAGATTTCGCATTATTAGGGCCATTTACGCTTTTCGCCCGGTAATACCCGATCCGCAGCGCCGCGCGGCTCGACGCCCCGCGCCATAATTCTCCCCGGGCGTATGATCGGGCCGCGCTTTTTTTAACGCGCCAGAAACTTATCGCCCGAACGCGAGATTTATTAAGCCGGTCGGCGGCGCGGCCTATCGCCATTTTTTTTTTTTTTTCTTATTAAGCGGCGTTGTATCGCGCGATACGTCTAGTCGCGCGAGGGACGGCTCTATTTCGCGCGCGGTTAATACCGGCGGAGTTGTTTCGAGTGTATGCTTCTGTACTCCCGTCGATGATCGTTATTATGGAGGACAGGGATAGCTTATTAGTTACGAAGGGGTGTGAGCGTACATCGGGGAGAAAGGGAGGAGAATGGGCTGGAGTGCTGCGGGTAGTGCGGGATCGATCGGACGACCCTTGTTTGATGTTTGCATTTCATGAATTTTCTAGACAGTCTGCTGTCGGTGGTGGTGTAATAACCGGGAGAACACACCCTTGTTGTGCGGGACGATGAGTTCTTTTCAAACGCCTTCTAATAACAACTGTTCTTTTTGTTCGGCTTGTTAAACAGACCTCTTAGTTCATCTTCGGGAATCGTAAACCGAGCGCAATTACTGGATAATTGTTTCTCAAATTATCCTTTACTATATAAGTAATTTTTTACTTTTAAACAGTATAATTATATTTCAGGTTAAAAAAAAAATCTTTAATAAACAGATGTCGAATGATGGTATAATAATAGATTTTGGCAAAATTTTTCCGATAGGTAAAATAAAAATTAATGGAAGGTAAATGCATGTCTGAACATACAAAACAAAAAAGGGGTAATCACAGATTAAAATGACATACCCTATAAATGTGTTCATAAGTTATGGAGATAATCATGTTCATAAGTCTAGGAGAAAAATTGTTTGAAAAATTTTACGTTAATATTTAATATTTTCAAATTTTTCAAACAATTTTTCTCCTAGACTTATGAACGGAATGACTTGAAATTTCAGATCATCTTTTCATCAATGCTGAGGGCCTTAAATAATTAAGAAAATGTCGATGCCGGTAAAGACATCCCCTTAACTAAAATAATTTAATAGAGTAAATTAATAAAGTAAAATTTGATAGTAGGATTCTTTGTAAATCATTGACGATGCAACAGTGGACAGAATATTATAATAAATTTCCTTGAACAAAAATATGCCCAAATTCAATTTTAAAAAGAATAAACCTAATGTTTACAATCAGTATAAAACAGCGAGAAATATAATTTGATTAAAAGCAAATATGATCTTTCCCACGAGTTGGTCGATCAGAAATTCCCGCAGTGCAAGTGCAGAAAAGGAATGCGAAGAACGAGGATCGGGCAGGCGGAAGCGCGCACATATAGCCGGCTTGCCGTGCGATTTCGCTCGCGCCGGCGGAATCTATTTCCGCATATCTTTCGCGCTCTCGGGCCGCCGACGCGCTCCTCGTCGGCAGCGGCCACGTCGCCACTTAAACATTCATCTTCCGAGCTGGCATTGTGCGGCCATCCGACACGAGCAAGTTTCTCATCCGTCTCCCATTCAGGCCAGCGCGGCTCGACATTTCCGAGTCTCCGAAGCGGGGGCCATTGTTCGGCCACCTCCTCCGCTTCCCTCCTCCTTCTCCTCTGCTTCCTCCACGCGTACTTCTTCTCTCCTTCGTCTCCGCCGCTTCCTCCGCTCTTTGGCTATCAACCCCCTGCTCTATTTCTATTTCGGACGCACTTTTTTCTTTTCCTCCTGCGCCGCCTCCGTCTTCTCCCTCGTCCGAATCTCCAGGCCGACGCGGAAGGGGGGAGCGACTTGAAAGGAGCTACAGCGGTCCAAATCTCGTGCGGTTTTCCGTTGTGGTAAATGCCGAGAATCCGGGATTCGCCTCTCGGGGACGCGGCGAGGCTCGATCGATTCCCCGCTCGAAAGATATAACGCCCAGCGCGGGAGAGAACGAGCTACTGAGAGAGAAGCTGCGATATACAACACGCGTGCCCGTCGTAATTTTCCCTTTCGCGGAGTATCCGCGAGCTTACGCAACGCGAAGCTCTGTCTGCGCGTCAATGGAAGCGCGTACGCTGGAGTAAAGGGGGATGGGTTTAAAAAAAGGACGACGCCTGTGTGTATATGTGTGCCGAAGTCGCGGAGTTCGCCGAAGTGCGTTATGTAAAGCTGTGCCTCGGCTGCGCTGCGGAAATTCACTTTTTCTCTTTCTCTCCCTTTTTCGCTGACGCGAGATCCTTTATTGTCCGCACCTGTCGTTTTCTGCGAATATCATTGCGTTGGTATAGAGGTCGGCTGTTATATGTGGGAGTCGATCTTTATTGTTTCTTTTTTATAGCTTTTTTAATTACGTTTTATATAAAACGAGACGTAAATCTTACTTCAGCTGAACGAATGTAAAGAGAGACGTTAAAGTTTATTGTTTAAAGATATTAAGGTCAACTTTAACGTTTGTTATTTTGATATATAATAAAGAAGTCTTGTATAAATGGAGAAAAATGTTGATTTATAAGTACCACAGTCTTTTCTTTAGTAAGACTGTATTCGAACAATTTAATGTAATAATAATAGTGATTTATATCTAGTACACGGAGAAGATTTTTCCATTAAAAATTACCATAGTTTTATCTAAAGCGCGGACAAACTGGAACTATAAAAAAAATTAGTATAATAACCAGCAAATTTTACTATAGTTGTACTAAATA
>JAWWEN010000009.1:10375744-10405154 GCA_035582955.1 Sycophila texana
ATTTTACTGTATTTGCAGTAAAATTTGCTATTCATTATCGCAATTTTTTTTTATAGTTCCAGTTTGTCCTCGCTTTATTGAAAACTATAGTAATTTTTAATGGAAAATTTTTCTCCGTGCATATTTTAAAATAATTATAATTAATTTTAATAACCGTTTAATAATATTTTCTAGTCACTGTAATTATATCTTTTATGGGAGACCATACCGTTTTTTCTATTTTTAATTGAATGTAAACTACTTAAAGAACTAAATCTAATAAAAAATACATTGCATTTTATGGCACGCTGAAAAAATAGGTCAAACTGTTATACCTTATCTTTTATCTCGTTTGCACAGAAATAGAAAAAAAATTATTATTAAATCCATTATTGAACCATCTAAATGCTCCCTTATTAAATTAATTATCGATACTAATCGCATTTAAAGCTGTTCAACACTCAATCAACTGAATAAAAATATTACTATCGCCCTACAATAATTAGTGCTGCAATCAGCTGAATTGCCAGTTAAAAAAAGACAAGTTTATCGTACAGAGCCTACGAAGTGTCGCACGAAAAAGCCGCAATATAACAAGCGATAAATCCATCGAGCTTGCAGTCGCAGCCTCGCGAGATACTCTGTAACCCGGGCACGTACGTGCCTCCGCCGGTCTGTCCTAAAGGGTCCAGCGTATATTCTTTATTGTTTCAATAAGCGCAGCACCCATGATCCGTCCCTCCTTATTAACGAAATAAACCTTCTTAACGATCGGGCGGCGTGACCGGCGCGCTGTTTTTTGTCCGCAAGCCCGGGGCGCGAGGCCGACGAGATAAAAAGCACCGGCGAAGGGTGGCGCGGTGAAGCTCGCCTCGAGGGTAGGCTCCCGTCGCCGGGCGAGGGAGGAAGAATTGCCGGGGAGGAGGAAGCGGGAAATGTCGTCGCGCGGGAGGCTGTCGAAAAAGTCGAGAGGCGAGTCGCCGCGGAAGAGATTCGAGTAGAAAAAGAAGCGAGTGGGAGTCGCGACTGACGGAGGCGGAGGAGGCGGTGGAGAAGGGCCGGGGCATTCTTGAAAGAGTTCTCTTTCAGCGAGGAGCAAAGGGAGAATCGATAGGTTTTTCCGCGGGTTTCCATGGAGACCGCGAGGCGGAATCGGATCTCAGAGCGATAAGTGACAGAGAGACGAGCGCGCAGTAGTAAGAGCATCGGCCGCCGCTTTAACTCGTACCTTCCTTTTTTCGCTCTTTGCCGCGGGGCTCTTTCTTGCTGCTGAAAGCGCCGCGAGCTTACCTCGCCTGTGCCAACAATTTTTCCTCTGACGCCGCGAGAGTTCTACTGCGCGTACTTTATGCCCCGTGCCGTTTAACTTTTCTCTTTTTTAAATGGATGCTACTGGTATACTACTTCTTTTTTGTGCAAATATATATAGAGTGGATTTACTTTTGGTATTGAGAGTCTGAAAAAGTTATCCGAAAAATTAAAATGCCATTGGAACTTTTTATTTGATTAAATAGGCGTGACCTGAATCAGCGAATGATAATTAAAATTTTATTTCTATAAAGAAATGATTGAAAAGCTCACAAAGATAACTTTGGGCTTTTAAAATTGGAATAAATTAAATTAAAAGTTTACGAAGCATAATTATAGACTTTTTTTTTGTGTTCTATTTTGACACAATGAAAGATTAACCCGTCTTTCGACACGCATGATTTTCCTCGACTATAGTTTCAATAGCTACAACTGATCACCTCAAATAGAAAAAATTATTGTGGAATTTGTGAGTATTTAATTGATACCAGGTTTTGAAAGAAAATCTATTATCGACTAAGTCAAAAATTCGCGAGAGTTCAAAGTCAAGAGAGAAAAACGATCGGCATCCCTATACTGGGTTGCTTCGAAGTTGGAGTAATAATCCGGGGCATTGCGCGCAGTGGCGAATGCGCCATTGTCGAGGGATCTCGACGAGCCACGTACACCTGCGCAGCCTTGGGCATGCGTGTGGTAGACAAAGAGTACAGAGGGAGCGACTGCAATCACGGGATGAAAGTGGCGCGCGAGCGGGACGAAAGAGCGAGCAAAGGCTCGGATTCGTCACGAGCTGCCGATGCCGTGAGTCGTCGTCGTCGCCGTCGAGCTTTAACGCCGTCTCGCAGGAGTACATATATAGGAGGGAGCCGCGGAGCGAGCAAAGTGCAGATGCGTGCGCAACGGGCGCGCGGGGAGGAGAGCGCACCGCTCCGACGAGTGTGTATCGCGCGGCGTCGCTTTGCGCGCAGAGCCAGGAGTCAGTGACACCTCTCTCCCGCATCCCGTCGTCGTCGCCGTCGGCTGCGGTTTCTCGTAGCCATGGTAACGCACCTCCACCTCTGCCGCCTCTCCCCCCCCCCTGCACTCCTCCCACCTCCTCCTCCTCCACTGGCTCCTCTCGCATCGTCTCTTTCTCTCGGGCAGTACAGCCGCGCTCTTCATCGCCCGCCTCTCCGACCGTCTCCAATTATCATACCATCTCGCTCTCGAGCTAACCCTCCATTCGCTGTCACTGTGTGTACGGCTGCACTCGCTCTATACTCCCCGCCTCGCCTCTCTAGCTCCTCTCGTCCCCCGCGGCTGCGTTCATTAGAGGCGGGAGCGAGAGGAGGAGAGGCGAGGCGCAACGTACGCGGACAGCCGGAGAAAAGACAGCGAGGTTAAATGAGCGAGCTGCGCCGCCAATGTTGCCAACTCTTTTACTTTTCGAATTTTCCCGCTCGCCGGAAACTTGTTTAAGGGCTTTTGCAGTTTTTTTTTCTGCATTTCCCTTACTTACGCCTCCGTTTTCAGAAGAGCGCACCGCCGCGCTCGGGGACTAAGTTTAGCCCTCCGCTCCGTTTCCCGAGCATCTGCGGTCGAACTACGCGAAAGCACGTATATTTAGATCTCTTTGCGGACGATTTGCGGAGGGCGAGGTCGATACGAGGCGCCGCGCCTCCGATACACGCCAGGATGTGGGATCAACAGACCGCGCTATTTTTGGTGACTACTGGAGTTGAAGACTCAACCAAGCTTTAAGCTTCTCCACTATACTTCCACTCACATTTCTATATTTAGTATCACATTAGCAGTTCGTATGTAAAAAAAAAAACAGACAGATCTATTTCTTTAAATAAAAGCGTCGTTCATTACGATGGTTTTTTATTCCTGACAGATCAATAAATTCATTGTTCATCTATATCGATTAGTTAAAAAAAAAAAAAAAAAAAAACAGAAAAGAAAATGAAAAAGAATTCTGACGCAAGAAAATCCGCGCATTCAATCAATGGCTATTGATGAACTGGCGGAGTCAATGGAAACAGCTTCATTTGCGCGTTAGCCGATTGACGAGTGGTTGCAGACGTAGCCTAACGCCTGGCGCGACGGTGCTATAATACGTGCCTCCGGTCGACTCGCAAATCGCGCGCGACTCCCTCCCACTTGGTCGCTTTATTCTTCTTGCGCGATCCGTGCGCTCGCGGCGTTTGAACGACGCTACGATCTTGCAAGGTATTCTTGGACGCTCGAGAACAGTGAGCGCGAGTTATTACCTCGTTTCACGCCTTGACTTTATTCGGAGCCGAGTCTTTTAATAAAAATCCACCGGCCCAAGTTACTTCGCTTCAATCTTCAATAAATCTATCGATACTCTTTGTTTAGTAAATTAGAAAAACTTTCGTTATAATTTATATTTTTTATAGCCTTAAAAATGTTACAGAAGGTATAACGCGCAGTACGAATTGCTGCTGTAGCTTTCCGTCTTAATTTAAAGATTTTGACTTCTGATTGAGATACAGAAAAGCCTTAAAATTTGATGGATTCAAAAGAATTCTGAAGATTCAAAGATTCGCTGTTTAAACAAATTACAACAGGTTCCAATTTAAAAAATTGCCAAGCAAAAATTGTAATAGCAATCTATAATATTACTTCAATTGGAAAATTTGAAAAATAAATGCTATTCTTCATGCGAATGCATAAAAAGCATCGATGAATGACCGAAGAACCTGTTCGCCGGGTGAACGCGATGCGCACAGTCGGAGAGACAGGCGCCGCGCCATTTTGGCCTAGGAGCGAGGTGCCGAGTCGAGTCGAAGTCGAGAAGGTGGAGGCGAGGGAGGGCCGGGACGATCGTGGCCGCAGTGTCGGGCGCGCGCAGCCGCGCGAGGATGAGCAGAGATGCTCCCGGCAGGGGCCAATGGAGGCCGGCTGATGCTTCGCCAGCGACCAATGCGGAGCGAGGGATGCCACTTGGCGGCGCACGCACACAGAATGCGAGGGCGAGCGTGCGGTGCTGCCTAGACAGAGGCGTATCTGGCGCGAGGGACACGAGAGTCGCGGTGGGAAGATCAGGCGGACCAATCGCAGAGGCGAAGCGCCTCTCTCTGGCTCTCCTCTCGAGAGATAACGAGCCCTGTTTGCAAGTGCATGATAATGGCGCGACCGAGCCTGCATTGCACTGGATGCCATTTTCTTACTGAGTATCTACGTTGCAATCTACTGTTGCTAATTCTTTGTTCGTTTGTAATATAAGAAAATTTATTTACAATAGCCGATAAAGGTTAAGTTGTTTTAAATAGTTGCACGAATTGGATTGTACATTTTTAATACAATCGGAGTATTTTAATTTAATTTAATTTACAAATTTTTATTATTACATATTGTAGATCTTCAATAATAGGCGCAATTAAATTAATACTTGCCATTGCAATAGAGAAAATTTAACGAAATTTAATTTTTTTAAAACGTACGAATTATTCGAAGCATCAGTTCGAATATTATTAAAGAAATTAAGTTACAAATTTAACAGAAAACTCGGATGCACACGTTACGAAGTAAGAATACTTGAAGAGTAAGTAGCTAAATTTTTAACCATCAAGCAAGTCGAAACGAAAAACCATCAAGACCGGAGTAGATCGAGACGAATCGGTCTCTATAAAATAGAAAATACAGATAAAGAAGGCAGTAAAAAAAGCAGTCGCGCTCACGGGATTCAGTGTGCCACAATCGCAATCGCTCGTAAACGCTAACGAGGCTAATTCGTCAAAACTGTCCGATCGACGTAAGCAATTCTTTTATTTCGCCGCGATAAAAGATCGATTTGCACGGAATTTCTCCTCTTCTCTGTAGGCCGCTCGGCCAGACAAATCCGCCGCGGGCTCTCTCGTTATTTTTTTTCTTCTCCACCCCCCCCCCCCACCCCTGCCTCATACATTTTTTAATTCCCCGAGAACGATTTTCCGAAGCTCGGCTTAGTTCGCGGCCCCAATAAACGCGGAAAATCTCGGATATCGAGGGGCCTTCGCTCGCCTCGTGCTCCTCCGCCACATCCTCGCAGAAGCGAGTGTTTCGCGGAACTTCGTGTACGTAGACGTTGTTGTTTCATGGCATCCGCGAGTTCGCGCGGAGGATCGGAGTCCTTTGGCGCGACAGGAGACGCCCGAGAAAGAGAGAGAAAGAGAGAGAAACTTGGGCTCGGAAACTCGGCCGAGCGACCGACTGCAAAAAGACTCTGCCGCTGGCACTTTGCCTCCTTTCAAAGGAACTCTTATTCTTTTCTGTTCTCACTGCTTTTTTAGTCTCCCTCTCTCTTTCTTTCTCTCTAGACTTTTTTCTTCATCGCGATTTCCCCCCTTTCTACAGGAGGCCAAAGAAAACTCGGAGGCGCTCTCCCGAACTCGCGTGTCCGTAATGAGCTCGAGCGGAGTAAGACACTCCAATCGCCGTCAATTACACCTGTGCAGTCTACTACACGCTGCTGTTTTTTCTTTTTTTTTCTTTTTTTTTTTTTTTCAAGAATGCACTTTTCCTCATCCCGAAGCAACGAAATTTACGAGCAGACAAAATTGCGCTCGCCGCCTCCTCTCTCTAATTAAAAAGAAAAAAAGTTAAAGATTTACGCGGTTTAATAATCTTGTCATTGCGACATCAGCGTCAATTACTTCGGTACGCTTTTAAGTGCGGGTGAGTATCGCGCGAGGCCTCATGGTCTAGCTGAGAAACTCTATAAAACTCTCGTGTTAATGGTCTACCGTCTGCCGCGTGCGCGCTTATTTTCTCTATTTCCTCTCTTACTCGTTCCCGCCTCTTTCCCTTTCATATTCATTAAAATAAAAAAAGGTCAGACTCTTTGTGCTCTCTTTGCACGCCGTATTTAGACTCGCGCTGGAATCCGCCATCCGCGTATCTGCGCAAACCGACGCGCACATTTTTCATCAGCAGTTTTCCCTGGCAGTGCGCTTTTTAAACAGCATTTCGTTCCTTTTTTTAAATTTCAACGTCTCTTTTGTTTTTATTATTAATTTTAAACGATAAACTAAAAATGTTTTTCTAATGGTACTTATGGTTGTTTAATCGTTAGTTTCTACTGGTAAAATATGAACTATGATGTGAAGCAATAACTTATTAAAAAAGTACAAAATGAGAAACAAAATTAAACTCTCTAAATGTGAATCAATGAATTCATTCAACATTTAAAAACGACCATCGTAAGTGAATGTCTTACAACAAAAAATAAATAAATAAAAATGTACATGAATTCTTCTAAAAATATATAAATTTTCAACTGTTACATAATGTCGGAATCAACTAAACTTCTTGCAAGCTTGATTGAACTTATTTGGTATATTAATTTCTACTCTAATCTTATTACACGTTGAAACTGTAAGGCTTCTCGAGGACAGCGGATTTCGTTTCCGTGCGAAAAAGCGAGAGCTCAAGGCGGCGATGTAGCCGATGCTATAGAACTGAAAGGAACTGGAACGAGAAGCGCGGGTGCATGGCGGCGGTCGACTCGCGAGAGGATGAGGCGGCTGCAGCGGCGGCGCGGGTACAGGCTCGGCGGCGTGCGCGCGCGGGCTCCTCCCGGAGGATCAATAGAGACACGGAGACTCTCTTCCCGCTTCCTCTTCCGTCCTCCTCCACCCCCTCCCCCGCGTTCCCTTGGCTACCGGGCGCGTGCAATCGTGGCTCGGCCAGCATATCGCGGCAGCGAGTGTGCGTAGACGCGTACACACGGCGTAGGGCGGACGGGAACCGACGGAGAGAAGAAAGGAGGACGCCGAGCGAGAGAAGAGCCGCGCTCAGCTGCCGGCGGGAGGGAGGAGGGCCGCCGGGGCGCAACGTGGGATCCGGGGAAAAATACGGGAGGCGAGCTGCGAAGCGTACATTGCGCGTCGTTTGCCAAAGAGCCTCGAGGAAACGAGATGGAGAGGGTAAGAGAGAGAGAGGGGTGGTCGGCGGGCGCGCCCGGAGGTAATGTTGCGTGATGAGACTACGTCTCGCGGATTCATCGAGGGGATGAGAGTAAGCGAAGAAAGCCGCTGCGGGAGGGAATGTCGAGGATTGAGAAATGGATGCCGTTTCTGATTTCTTCATTTGGAGATGCTTACTGATAATGGCTTTTAGATTAATTTTGTTATGCATCGCTGATTGAGTGACAATTTAAGCGTAAAAATTAGAACTTTTTCGAATCACTGCATTAAACAAGCTTATCTTTATTAATTTTATATTTTATTTTTACTTCTTTTGTACGGTGTCTATTTTGTTTGATAAAATTTCACGCTTCACAAATTTTTATAACAAAGTATTTAAGAACCACAAAAATATATAACAAAGTAAAAAGAAGATTGTACACTTGATTTCTATTTTCACTAGATATTTGTTTATCGTTGCAGCCGTTTTAATTAAATTTCATTTATCTAAAATAGGTATAAAGTTTCTTGAAAGTCCATTTCACAGCGATTCGTATGCAATCAACGACGCGGTTACTTTCCGGAGTAGCAAAAAAGTTGCCAATTCCATTAATCATTTGATATAAACCAGTGCTCGCCGAGATTGATCAAGACGCGGCGAACAGGCGCACAATGAGAATGGGAAGCAGTTAACGTCGATAATTCGAGCAAGTGGGCTCGCGCCGTCGGAGGTGCCGGCGCGGCCTGCCTTGCTAACTCCGGCGTGCACGCACTCACACAGCCGCCGCCTCGAGAGTCGAACTCCGACAGTCCATATAGAGCGAGTCGAGAGGGCGAACCTACACCGAATACGGTACGTCCCGCATAGAGACGACAGGCACGGCGCAGGGGGATGATTCGCCGGGGCTCGTGGCCGTGATTAATTTGAATCGGTGAATGGCCCGAAGGGTTTACCCAAGGCACGCGGCCGCCGAGCAAGACCGCAAGGAGCAGACGCCCTCTTCCCACCACCCCTCTTTGCTCTCGGGATGCGCGGGAGCCCGCCGGCTCCTTTTTCGAGGAGCTGCCGCAAATTGCTTTACGGCGTTACGGCCGACCAGCTGGCAATAGCGTCGCGATTTTTTAAGGCGCACATACTCTCTAAATTGAATCCAGTGAAATCCTACTGAATTTGAAAGCAGTTACTTTTCACTGTTTTTCACTCAAAAGAGTGTCACTGCTTTGAAATTCAGTGAGATTGTACTGGATTCAATTTAAAGAGTAGGATTAGTCAAGCCTGGAGTATAGTCCTCTGTTTTCTTGACACAAGAGCCTTGCCAGGACTCGTATCCGTAGACGCGTTGTGCAGCAGCTGACGAGATGGAAAAGCGCTGCTGCACACTTTATTCGCGAGCGAGGGATTCATGGTAAACAGGTGACGGCGGAGGAACGAAATTTCAATTTCGGCCGCGGGAATGATTCCTCGCTTCGAGAGATGATGTAATGGAGCAGAACAAGGACTGGCGCGGAAGTCCCTCGCATTCAATATTAAATTTTCGGCCCTACCCCGCTCGGCCACGGCGACGGGTGTCGGTGCCCACCCGAGAACAAGCTTCTTTTTTACGGAGCTCTTTATGGCGCTGGCCCTAATGATCCCGGCGGATCGTAAAACTCGAATTTTTGTTTTCAAAACCACGGCCCGCGAGGTGGCCGCGAACGCCGGGTAACGCGACACCCGCGCTGCCTCGACTGACTGTTGAAGCACGATTCCCTAATTCTTCTCGCACAGAATGTCTTTTCGGGGAAATTTGGTAGCCTCGTCGATTTATTGGAGCAATAAAAACGTATTTGAAAAATTTGTATAAGCTTCCATAAAATGAAATTCGACAGCTTTCATGTACAGTCTATAAATTATACGTGACTGTACATTTTTATAAAATAAAAATATATAAAATAAAAAAGTATTTAACGTCTGAAACTGATTAAATAAAAGTTATAAATTTGTTGATATTAATTAACCAGTGCAATCAAAAAATGATAAAACTAGAATTACGTAGGTGCAAATTAAATGCGAAGAAAACGCGCGTTTATTAGTTTCTCCTCGGGTAAATCGCAAACATGACCTAATGATTGCACTCAAAGTGCTCGAGTGCAAAGCGGTGTGTAATTTTAAATTGGAATTGCAATTCCTTCGCAATGTTTCGAAACCTAATTACTCGCGAACTTTTTCATTTTCTCCGGGTACAACTTTGCGCAATATATTTCTTTTTTATTATTATTATTATTTTCATAAACTCGATATCGAACTCTCGCTCGCTTACTGATTACCGCGCGGGAGGCAAAAGAGCGAGCAGAAGTGCTTAAGTCGTTCTTCACCCTTGCGGCTATACCAGCTGGGCTGGTCGGGCAAACTCGTTAAATATAATTTTTGCTTGACGCGGCCTACGCGCAAAAGCACCGAAATCAAAGCGAATGGAAGTCGATGCCGGGCGGCTGTGAACGACTGGCGCGCGAGGAAATAATCGGAAATGTGTATACAACGTATTAACGACATGGCGCGAGGCGACACGAGTCTCGCGACTTTTTTTCAGCTTCGTCGGAAATTCAGGCCACTATCAGCTAATTGGAATTATGCAACACGTACACGTCGACAGCACATGGTATTGAAATAATCCGATACACTCTGTATTTCTCGCAAGTTCGTCTGTAAATTTGTCAAATTATTATATCGTTAGAGATTTGAAAGGTGAAACTGTCGATGAGAAGAAAAGAGACAGTAAATTGCGAGGGAGTAATAACAAAGCGTGAAATTGAAAAGACGCGATGAGGAGTTATAAAGGCGAACGGGGGACACACACGGAGTCTGACGTCTTTTTTTTCCTCCTCCCCTTTTTATTACTGTCGGTAGCGCGTCTGTCGGCTCCCAATTACTCGCGTTTAGTTGCGTTTAGTTGCGTTTTTCCACTCGAACGGCCTCTCTATGATACACTCGCACACTCGAGGCCCCGTGTGCTTGGCTTTTAGTCACCCGAGCCCACTTGTGCGTCTTTCGCTCTCGCATACGAGCGCACGGCGCAAAGCGAGACTTTATAAGCACCTGACTCCGCACGTGCACGCATGCATCGGCCCTCGGGGCTTGCGTTTCGCAGTCGCGCTGTCTCGGCGCGCGCTTCGATCGCAAGGCTCGTTAAGATGAAATATGGCCCCGATGCATCGGCTTGCACTGAATATTTCGTGAATGCCGGCTACTGGGCTTTATTTGGCACGAATTCGTCGGATAGAAAGATGCTTTTTGATGATTCAGAAATGCATTCTAATTTAATACGATGAAAACAATTACGAACAACTGCCTAATAGTTTCTTTTCCATAAAACTGGACAGCATTTAAAATAAGACCATATGGAAAGAAATTATTTGAAGAGCGCGTAAGTCGATGATAAAATGCAACGGTTCGAGATACTATGAAAAATTTGAGGCAACATCCGCTCTTTTTTTTCAACCTCATAAGGAACTCCTTCAAAGCGTATCCGCATCGGCAGATGTCAGGGTAAAATCAGTGTAAAATCAATGTCTCGCTTACATATGTCACATCGGTTCTGGCTCGGTCCGGGTGAAGCAGCTCCGTCCACCCCCTACGACTTCTTAAGCGGGAAAGCCCATCTAGCGGGCTCCTCCGGGGTGTCGGAAGGTCGGAATTGAACGTCGTAAGGTCAATAAACACGCGGCGGGATGAAATGAGTTGAAGCTTTCGCGATAAATGTTCTCTCAGCTGGCAAGGGGTCGAAATGAGCGCGGTGCCCGGCAGGGGGAGAGAAAGCTCGGGCCGCTCATCGCCGCCGCCTTCCGAGCCTCCTGTATAATGTCGCGAGCGATAAATAACGGCGCCCCGGCCGCACCGTAATAATATAATATAACGAAATATATTGTTCTGACCTGAAACATGAAAGTCACGCCAACCTTCTTCGCTCTCTTTTGCAATATCCCCCCCGCGCGCACGCACACCCACTCCTCGACGCTGATTTCTTTTACGAGGAGCGAGGAAAATATATCGAGGGTATTCCTTACGTCGGCAATTATTGACGGCGATGGTCGACCGGCCAATTCGTAACTCGCGCCCGGCTCTGAATTTTATTTTTAGCTACCACCACCCCTGTGAAGAAATAACCCTCCCCCGTCCCTCCGCAATCGATAAAATAAAACGACACTTAACGCAAAAGTCGAGCGCATGTCAGCGAGACCTTGGATGTGCGCGCTCGGAAAAACGCCGAGATCCTCATGGACTCGCACCGGTGAAATTCTAATATCGCCGCAGCGCCGTCGCATTAATAACTTGGCACGCGAGACGGCTGCGCACTTACCAGCGAAACGCGCCGGCGCTGCGGTGAATCTCGTTGATCTCCGCTCATTTTTCCCTCCTGCCCTCCCCGTCACCGGCTCGCATGTCCCGCCGAGGCGGTCTCCGCGGCCGCACATCAGTCTCCGAGCATGCGAGCCATAACTAAATCTCCGACGCACTGCGCGAAGGAGGTGACGCGCGCGTGTGCGGCGAACACGTCGCTCTCGTGCGCCGACGCCGCGAGAGATGATTGCTGATATGACATGCGACCGTCTTGCGATATAGGCTGCACGACACGCTCGGAGCTGCCTTCTTCGAACCCGCCACCCACCACCTTCAGCCACCCCCGTCCTTCCTCTGTTTCGATTTTTTTTTTCCTTTCGCGCCCCGACGCTATTTTACTTTTCCCGGCCACCTCTCGAAATTATGACAACTAACCGACTGGTTTTTATTTGCTTTGACTTTCAGTGGTTACGGGGAAAAATTTAATCGTATATAATTTTGCTGGGAAACTTTTAGACAACTAACGATAGAATGACTGCTGGAACTTTCGCAATTTATTTTACTTTTTTTTTTTAATTAATTGAGAACACTATTATTTATTTAAAGCTATATCTATTTTTCCAATTTCTAGAATATTTGGATACAAAATTATTTTTAAGCTTGCCAAATTGTGCGCTGATTAAGGAAAACAAAATTATTATATCGAGATTCTATTTTTAATTTCTGAACACTTATTTACTCATTACAAAAAAAAAACCATTAAGTCAAGTTTTACATCAAGATGTTCTCCTTTGAATTCGATTTTTGTTGAATTTATTTGGTTCAACTTCGATAAAGTGAAATTTACGATAAAACTACTTTTTCGATCTTCGAATTACGCAAAATAAGCATTTCTTTTGAAACTTTTTGATTTTTAAAACGAAAATCTTTAATGAGCATCTAACTACTCCTCAATTTTTTCGACGAGATCTGATACGCAAAACTTAAAAAGACTTAAAGAATAAAGAAAAATAAATAAAACAGTAATTACAAGTTCACCCTTATCTCCCCGTAGAACGGAGTTCCAACTCAAGAACGCGGACTAATGAGATATTACACGAATGGAGGTTACTCCTCGGTAAAGGATTATAATTGCGGCCGAGGGCACCTTCCGCCTCGTAACGCCCGCGCAATTTGCTCGCAAAGCTCGCCTCGTGTGCGCGCGCAAAAAAAGTCAAGGAGATAAACGTCATCGATAATGGAAGCTCCACGAGCGCGCCTAAAACACGCCCCTGAGGATTTCGCATTTCCGCGAAGTCGTGCGGTGTAAAAGAAAAGCGGCGCGTAAAGCGAAGCCGTCTGCAATCTTCGCCCGACGAGCAGCGGCGTAATGCCAGTGCCTCGCGCGGCGTGTATCGACCAGCGGGGAAAGAAAAGGCCGCCACTTAGCTCGTCGGTCAATTTTCTCGGCTACTCCGCGCGCGCGGGCACATCGGAGCGTATTGCGCCGCGGGTCCGACCTCCCCCTCCCACACCTGATCGATCCGGAGCTGTGCGTGATCCTCGCGAGCGGAGCTTTCGTGTCCTCTTCTCTCTCCCGGAGGCGAAAGCTTTTGTCGCGACTTTGCAGCTTGTGGTCGCCACGGCGTAATTTAGATTTATCGTTCGAGCTTCGTATTTTTCGTGGAGAAATGTCGAGAGCGGCGCTGTCGGAAATTTCGAAGGATACGTGTGGTTAATTGGTGGGGAGTATGTACTCCACGGTTGATATTTTATTATGTGATTCAAAGTGCAATTTTTTCTTTTCATTCAAGGCTTTTTAATAGCGAATGGACGCTAAATTACTGAATATTAACATCAGAACTTAATCAATTACAAAAATGATAAGGTTGCTCTTGTATACTGGTCACGTGTTTCTACAACTTGAATAATAAGTTCTCATTCATTACGGTAAATTAATGTCAAAGCTTGCATTTTTCCTGAACATAAACATTAGGAGCGGCTCGATAATAAAGAGGAAAAATGTATGCAAAATCATAGCTTCCCACTAGTGGCGCTCATAAAAAAAGCAGCCGCGCACGACAAGGCACATTGCTCCGCGAGTCCTCCGATCCTTATCGTAATTAACGATTCGCGTAATTTATGATTTCAGGATATCGGCCCGACCGAATCTCCCCGCTGAATCGCTGGCCGTACGGAAACATGTCAAGGTAAGTGAATAATTGCGCGCATGAGCCGAGAGAAGCGGGCTCGCGTCGCGGACTCTTGGAATCCGTAGAGAGTGTGCAAGTATAACATCGGCGAGCCAGTGCCCGGTTCTCCTGAGCTCCCGTCTTTTTTCCGGATCGATAAAATTGGAGAGGGGACTGAGGCGAGGGATTGGCCTTTTGGCTGAGGGTCGGACAAGGAGGAAAGCGAGTGGTTTTTATAGCGGCTAAAGGACAGGGAGGGTCTTGGGGATTCTCGCGGGGCTGCTCCACTCGACCAGAGTATCCCTAATATACGTCATCCGTTAACGGCCCCTTTTTATGCCTTATAGCCTTCCACCTTTCTTGACTCCCTCTCTCTCTCGCTCGCTTTATCCCGAAGTCTCCCGACTCTCTTGCTCTCTCTCCATTCTTCCTTTTTTTTTGAGCTCGACTTTACTTTCGAGAAGAGCGCGTTCGCCGAATCGACTCTTGCCCCCCCCCCCCGTTTTTTTCTTCTTTTTTTTTCCGAATATAATTTTAAGTCACTGTGTTATCCTCCGAGAAATGAGAGCCATTACTCATGGCTGTATAGTTTGATTACAATTATTCCGATTATAAATAGTGCCAGTTCAAATCAAATCGACAGCTTCAAGTTACCCAGTAGCGTAAGTTACCCAGTTGTTTTCGTACGCGGAGTAAGTTGTTTTCATAAAATTAAACAAAAAGAAATAAAGAAATAAGTTCATAGTATGCAAAGGAGACGTTTAGACATTTGCACAGAAGGCCCAATAAGTCAGATGGAGAATGATGGATGTCTCGGCGCGATAATGCTCACAAGTTGATGAAAGAGCGAGAGCCGTCGCGCAGCTGAGCGAGTGCGCTGACTGGCATTATGTTGACCGTGTGTGTATCGCCCGCTCCTATTCCCACACTGGCGCGCCTACGTGCGCGCACTCGTCGGGCCCTCGAACGGCCCCGGGGGCAGTTATCAACATACGCACATCGAGGCACATTAGAAAAATGGCCGCATAAAAGAAGAAATTCAAGATCACTTGGCCCCTCTCGCTCGCGCTCTTTCTCTTCCACCTCCGTTGCGTTCGCCGTTTCCTCCGAGGGGCGAGTTGCGGAATGCCCGCTCTTCCTTTTTCTGAGCGCGAGGCCGGAGAGAGAGAGAGAGAAAAAGAGAAAAAGGATCCGATAAAAGTCGACGGGCCCTTTTAGCGCAACAAAGGGCGCAGCTCCTACGTTCGATCCGGCCCGTGTGAATCGTCCTCGAAAACAAATAGTCAATTTTTCGAGAGAAACTCCCGGTGGCTTAATGACAATGACGGCGTTCTCGGATCGACGGAGGAGTTTCGCTCCCTCTCCGTACTCCATCGGCCGCGCGCTTATTCAAATGTAGTCGCACGTGTAATTTCGTGGGCTTCCTCGCTCGACGTTCCGCTGGGCGTTACGAGTCTCTCTGTGCGAGCACATGAAAATATCGATATCCATCGGGCGCGCGTGTTGACCGATTTCACGGCAGGGCTTGAAAATTACCGCTGGGGAGCTTTGTTTGCTCACGAATAATCGCTTCTTCTTCGCCGCTCTCCGGAACTTATGTTTCTTTTGTCCGCTTTACTGCTCTGTGGATAGCGTGTAATTTTTTAATAAAACTTCCAGCTAGTGTGTTTGTTCAGCGTTTATGTCGTTGCATAAGTGTACTTTTGTTTATGTTTTATCGTCATCATGAAGATGATGTCTATTTTATTTTCTTTGAATATAGGACACTTAACGATATATCGCAGTGTTCGTAAATTGATGAAAAAATAATTAATTAGTTTCACGTGAATATTTACCAGTATTAATATTTTTACCAGTATTAATATTTTAATATTTTTCAGTATCCACAATATTTATAAAATGTATATGAAATGTTTGCATAATCTAAAATATACGTAATCTAAAACACAATATAAATTTCGGAATTAATTTTATTATTTGCAAAACATCATTGAAAATTTAAATAATATAATTCTAGTAAAACACGCGACACCAATTGCAAAATGCAAAATTAGATAAACAAAAACTAATAGTTTTGACAAAAATCTTTATTTCATTCAGAAACAAATCTTAATCCCCGCAGCAAAGCAAACAAAAAAAAAAAAAGGATTGTAACGAACCGCATCCGGACGAAATTGAGTTAGCAACGCGTATCAGAAACGGAACCGACTTTCAGAGACGAGTGTGCAGCGGCGAGTTCGAAGGTGCAGAAATTGAATTTGTACACTCGCGCAAACGCCCGAGAGCGCCGAGACATTCTTGCGCTCAAGTCGCGCGCATACGATATATATATATATATACATACACGTGACCACGAGTCGAGATTCTACAGTCGCCGCTTCTCGAATCCCGCAGGCTACCGGCTGACTCGTTGACCCTCCCGTTGCGTATGTAAAAACACCTGCCTCTCCTTTTACCGCGCTGCATTACGCCGACTACAATCGCCCTGCGCCTCGGTCCGGATAATTAAGTTTTGCCTTTCGACGCCGCTGCGGCAAATTCCCGTAGATTTTTGGAATCTTTCCCGACTTCGGACACAGCTACATCGTAATCACCCTCAAAAAGGAGAATCTCAAATTTCTCATTCGTAAGTCAATTAACTAAAAGAATCAAATCCACGCGTCGAAGCGTATCCCCTTCAAAAGACATGCACGAAAAAAAATCCGTTTAATTATCCGCCCGCCGCTTTTAAATCACACCCCGTGCCGCATGGAGCGATAAAACTGTCCCGAGACTCGGAGCTCGGAAGTGCACCGGGTGACAGTTACGCGCGATCGTTCTTTATCCCCGGCAAAAATAACAAGGAGTAAATTAAGCGGGGAAGGGTGCGGGGGGACGTCGCGCGGGCAGAACGTCAAACGGAAAGGACAGATGGAAGTGCGCGTGGCCTGCGGCGTGTTCTCGCGCGAGAGGAATCGAGAGGGAGAGCCCGAGAGCGGCTCGCAAAAAAACGTCGGGGCTATATACACGAGGAAGAAAATAGAGGAGAGGAGAAGGAGCTCGGGCGCGGGTGTCGGTTTACAGAACACCTACTGAAAACTGAGCCGCGACGAATTGCGCGTTTGACAGAGCGACGGCCGCTCATTAGGTTCGCTGATTGGTTTTCGCTCGGCTTTTAATTAATTATTTCGTTTGATTTCATTCGAGCGATCAAATGGGATCGCTTTTGGCCAGATGGAGGCTGATAGTTTCCTCCTGACTTATTGGAACACAAAATAGACGCGGGAGTTATTTAATCATTTAAATAACCGGAAAATTGAGTTTGATTTATATTTGCTTAGATTTTGTTGCGTCATCGAAATCAACTGCCAACTGAATTATACTAAAATAAAAAACAATAAAAGTTCTTCAATTTTCATAAAGGATTAAATAAATCTTATATCGAAAACTTTAATTACAATTTTTGAATAATAATGGCATAAAAGAAATTTATAAAGATAAAACTGTTTATTTTGAAATCCTAAAATGAATCTGCAGAATGCAATTAATGCTTAAAAAATCAATGATTGAACAAGGCACAGGTATAGATTTTCTCAGTGGTGTCCGACAATTGCGCCAGTGGAAAATGAGCATCGAAGAGAAGTAGAGAGGCGGTCAGGAATGGTTGGGCAAACATTTACGTTCCGATGGAAATAAACAGGCGTCGGACGGCGGGGAGCGGATGACCGGACGCAGGGCGGGTTTCGCGTTTATTTTCGGTGCGCGGATGCAAGAGCTCCGTGCTCCCGGCGCATCGACTCGCCTCCGCCAACTCGTCTCTCCCGACTCCCATACACGATCGCCGCAACAGCGCGCGGTCTAATTAAGAGCTCGCCGGGTAAGCTGATAAATTGAACGGCGCTCGAACGATTATTGTGCAGCGCGCGAGAGAGCCTTTTCCAATTTGCATGATTTGCTCGCGCGCCGCGCGCAGTTATTAGCAGTTTTCGCGAGTCCGAGTCACCGCACTCGAGTTATCGCGTATCGACGAGGCACTCGAGCTCGCTTTGCTTTCGTTTGAACGCGCGTCGCGAGTTACGATTTTTACGTCCCCGCTGAGTAGAGATATTTTTTACTTTTAATTAATCGCTACCTGGAACGAACTCGTTTTAATCGAACTTGTACATCGGTGTACTATAAATTTTTAAACGATCGACCTTAATTTCTATTTTGGTTTAGTCGCGATATTTCTTCAAATTCAGATCTTTACATTTAAAAAGTATTTTCAAATTCAATGATATATGATCCTACCACCCATTCATAAAATAATTGAATGCGACTCATCAAAACTAGTTTCTAATAAAAGAACGATAATTGTGATAAATTGATGTACGCTATACGACGAGGCGATCTTCCTCAAACAGACTAACCAAATTGAACATTGATCATAAGGTAAACAGAACGAAGGAAAGGGTGACCCGCGGAGTAGTCATAAGCGCGAGCAGAGCCCTCGCGGCCACGGACTCTCAATCGTTCTTGGGCGGCAGGGCGGGGCTGCGCTCGAAGGGGTGCGCGCGGCCTCGGCGTCGCCCGCGCGCTCGACTTCGCCGTGGCGACCCTAGCCTACACTGTCGGCCGCCGCCAGGCTCGGGGGCTCGTTCGTCCCCAGCAGGTGCGACGCTGCGCCTTCGGCCGCGGCAGAGCACGTGTATGCACCTTCGCGCAGAGGAGCGCAGGGCGAGACCCGCGGCTCTGAGGGCCGCTGGAGGAGAGCGGAAACGTCGGCGGCGGGAGAGAAAGAGAGAGAGAGAGAGAGAGCGAGGAGAGGAAGAGATATAGAGGCGGACGCTGAGACACTGAGACGGCGGCCTGATCATTGGCGGACAGAGCGGAGCGGGGCGCAGCGCTGGTGGGGCGGCCGAGAGAGCGAATACAGGTCGCTCGCGGCGGCGGGCAGGTGGGGAGCCGTAGCGGGGAAGAAAGCTCGCGCGCCGCGACGACGTTGACGTCGACGACGGCGACGACGACGGGCGCGCAGCGAGTGGGAGAAAACGTCGCGCGGCCCTCTCTTTCGCTCTCGCGCGCGCGCCCTCGCCCGCTCGCGGAAGCCGCCGAGGAGGGGCGCGAGCGTGGGGAGGCCCGAGCGCACCGTCGCGGAGAGGAGAGCAGGCGAGAGCGAGAGAGCAGGAGAGAAACGCCAAGGAGGAGGAGGCTGAACTGAAGGAGGCGCGGAGGACAGACGAGTCTCTTCTCGCGGAGGACGGACGGACGGCACGGGTATAGCCGCGCGCTCATCGCCGGAGAGTCCTGTCTTTCTCTCGCTCCTTCGATCGCCCTATCGAGCTCGCGCTCTGCGTGGGAGAGACGTTGACTTTTAGTGCTGGAGTGTGATTGGGAAGAGGAGGCGCGGGGACCCGGAGCTGGCCGCGGACCGCGGAGAGGCTTGTGACAACGAAAAGCGGACTTGCCCAGCGGTTCGAGGAGGCGTGAGCGTTTTGCTACTGCTGAGTGAACGGAAAATTCGAAGATAACGGGGTTCAAGGTTTTTTTGTGAGGCGGATGGATCGGAGGATAAAAATTTACGTACTGAGTGCATTGTTTTCGAGTTCGACCGACGCGTCGTCGCACCAGCGATGAGATCCAAGCCGGTCGCCAGGAAACTCGCACAGGGTAAATAGCCATTCATTATTTAGAATGTTTTCTTTATTCACCGTTTTCTCGCTATCGTTTGACTTTACTAAACTCGTAAGTCTGTTATCTTATGGTTATGACTTTGTAAATTCGATATTGCTTATCAATGTGCCACCAGAAATCGAGAAGTATTTGAAAATTGTGCATTAATGTAGCTTTATTTTTGAAACACTAGTCAGTTACTTATCAGTTCTCGGGGTGTTGAGTGTCGGATTAGCTGCGCTTGTCACATAATCGAATAACGCGAGGTTTGACAGTATTCAGTTATATTGTTTTTATAAACAGAAAACAATTCTCAAGCATCAAATCTATTCTGATATGCGCATACTTACAGCAATAATTCAATCTCTTTATTTACTTCAAGGCAATTCTTTTTTTTTTTTATTAATGACAATTAAGTTGAAACTAACGGCTGAATACTTTTTTGTGTTAAAAAATAAAATTCAATATAGCATAATATTATATGTACTTAAAAAATATTTAAAGTAGTAGTACGGTAGGAGAAAAAGGACTGAAAAATGTTGCAATTTCGAAAGCGATTTGTCGACACTGCTGTATAGTGATTTGCGAGTAGGCGGAGCTGCGCATCGCCTGTCAGAACCGTAGCTTCTTTCGTCGTGTTATTTAATAGCTGCTCGTCCTCCTCGTCAGTCACTGGCTTTCCGACGGCATTTAGTCACGCCCCCACACACTCGAATTAAGAGCGGACTATATTCGACGCCACATGCCTCCGCACTTTATTAATGTACCTCTCCGCTCCATTTTTGCAAAAACTCTTTCATTTTATGAAACACACCTTCTATTCTTTTCATTGTTTTTTTGCCTTACTACCCCTTAGCATTTAATTTTAAAATATTACATTTTACAATGTCATATTTAATTAAAAACCAATTCAATAAAAAAAATTTTAAACATATACTAGACTTTATTGAAAGTTAAGAGCTTCTGAAGAAAATAGAATCAATTAAAACCCCCGAAAATTCAAAGAAGTACAAACCCCGTGCCACAAAAGTCGACAATATCCTTTCAGAAAAGCCTAAAATTCGGCTCGAAGCATGCAAACGTAGAATAACGGTGGGGAGGGTATCGCTCGGCAAAAGCTCGTGCCGAAATCGCAGACGAATCTGTGTATTAATTAGCGTGGCGCCCCCTCCGACTTTGGTCCCTCCGGTGAAAAGCGATCGAGCGCCGCAACTCGTCGACGACACGAGTGCTCAACGGATTTCGTAAACTGCGAGACAAAATCCGTTAAGGCTTGACTCACGAGAGTCACGGGCGAAACAATGGGCCGCGCCGCGGACCGAGCCCTCCACGCGAAGTGCGCGACGCGAGAGGAGAAGGTGCGCGAGGCGAGGTGAGGGGAGGGGGCCGAGGGGGTGAAGACGAGAGGAGAGGAGAGGACAATTAGGCATTTAGCCTTTGCTTTCATACGCTGCCCCGTCCGTGTAATAATGTAATCGCCCGTTCGCGCGAGTGTGCGGGGCCAGAAGCGCGACCTGATGAAAAATAAAAAAAAAGCGCGGCTCCCCCGCATTGTGGCCTCGGCACGGTGATAAAATCAAGAAAATCGAACACTCCCCTGGGGGAGTTTTTTCAATCCTAGCGATCAACTATTTTTTTTCTCTCTTTCTGTTTTACTCTCCCTCATTCATATAACGGATCGCGGTGAAAAAGGTTGAAAAAATTAGGAGTTCCCCATTCAGTCGTTCTCGATATCAGGTGCGCGCGCCCAAGAAGGATTCGCTCCGCGAGTGTTTAGGCGGCGCATTAAGGGACAGATACAAAGACGGAGGAGATAGAGAGAGAGTTTGACGGGTGGATCTTTGTTGCGGGAGGGAAAACGAGTCGAGGATCGAGAAAGGGAAGGGAGATTCGATATCGCCGAGCGACAATCTGAATAGCGAGGACTTCCGCGGGGGCAAGGGAGCGCCTCGGAAGCCGGCTATTCGCACGGAGTACGAAACAATCGAGCTCTCTTTCGTCCAGCGCCCGTAAAAAAAAGGTGCATCATCCCATTGAGGCGCGGCCGCGCTCGCGCTCTAGCCTCCCGCTACCGGAAGTCGTATATCCGAGCGGGAGACAAAGACGTACACGTCGTCGCGCACAAACGCAAGGAGGTTCTGTTTCATCCGCGGCCCTTTGTCTCGGCATCCTGGCAGCGCCGGCAGACGACGGCCGAGAGACAGAGGGAGCGCGAGATGAATTGCGAGGGGCCTTTCAAAAGATCGGATGATCCTAAAGGTAGGTCAGTCCAATGCGAGCCGTGCGCGCTTTACCCTCTGTACGTGCTCGATTTCAATTAAGAGCGAGCGCGAGACTCTCCCCTCCCCTCCCTCCTCAATCCTTCATCAGGCTCGCCGAGATTGGACATTTTTTTTTTGCGGGGGTGATGGTGCTTTTTTAACCGTTTATGAGGACCTCGGAGCGCGGCTCTTATGTAAAGTTATGAGCGTTTTCATACTTCTTCCCCTCTTCCCGATTGCCCTTACTTTACGCATTTAGAAATGTGTAGGTGGAGGGAAAACTTTATTTTTATCGGGATTTTTAATTCCTTATATAGAGAGGTTTCAGAGTATAAAAATCACGATTGAACGAGCACAGCACCGTACGTGTTTACGCTTGAGAAATTAATTGCAAGTTGACAATTTTTTACGATATCGTTACTCTTCGAGAGTTAGATACGTATCTGGAGGAATAAAATCATGCGGAGTTAACGAAGCTCAAGATATCGCCGCGAAGAAATCATAACGGGGCAGTAATAAAAATCTTGAGCGATGTTTTATGACTGCATCGCGTGATAGTCTCGGCCGGGATAAGAAACGAGAAGCTCGCGGACAATAAGACTCGGCTGAAATTATTAGATGTGTTCGACGCCAAGAAAAAAAAAAAAAGAGACCAATGCTTCGCCTACCAAAAAACAAATCGGCGTCTCGGTCTCATCAATTGCATTTTCCATTGAATGCGAGAGTCATCTCGATGGTGCTTCGAGAAAAAAAATAATTAAACCACCGCTTCGAGAAATAATCGCGCGTCTCCTCAGTCGCGGGTACAAAAAGCATGTGCCGCGCACTCCCTGGCACGGTAATTAAAATTTTAATTGAATCCGTATCTACGTAATCGAGCCTGTCGATAAATCCACGCCGGGATAATTCACAACGGCGCGCCATTCACAATTGACAAAACGCCAGAGACAGAGAAGTCGCTCGACGACAGAAAAAGTACCCCTCCACCGAAAGCTCCGCGAGGAAAGGGGGGAGTGAAAAAAAAAAGCGGAAAGGAGCTTGCGGCACGCGCCGCCGGACGCGATCGATCCGCCGGCGAGAATGGCTCCTTCATTCAGCGCTGCGGGTCCATGCAAATCCGCCAACAAAACGGCCGCACAATCGAACCCGTCGACTTTTCCGCGCGCTATCGTCTTCCCGCGCCTCCTCCAGCGCCCGCCGACCGCCTCTCTCTCTCTCCCTGACAAAGCGGAGCTTTTTGTGGCCGGATGCGGTGAGCTCGCCCTCCACCCTCCTCCTCCCCGGCAGCCATGTTCCCAAGCGCTTGTCATTTGTTTGCCCTGGTGCGGAGAGCAATCGGCCGCAAGCGACCAATCAGACGCGACTGTGCGCTCTCTGTTTGCGCAGGGTCTTTACATTTTTCAACATCCCCGGAATTGTAATTTCCGCCGGCAGCCCTCCCGCCACTCTAATTAGGACGATGTGACTACGCGCCGTTGTTGCGATGACGCCGGCGCGGTTTACACTGCAGGTACGATTGATTCCGCTTCGCTGCGTTGATGATGTTTTTCATTTTTCATCGCTTGCGCGCTCGCCCTGTAAACCTCCCCCCCTCACCTGCCCACCCGCCAACGATGAAATATTTTTTCTCCGCTCTTTTTTTTTTCGTCAGTCCCGCGCGCTTTTTTTTTTTTTTTTTTTTCAAGCTCCGAATTCGAACTGCATTGTTTTTATTCGCGTCAGCATTTATCTGCAATTGTTAAGCGCGAAACAATAAAAATTATCACTTTAAACCGGTGCTCCGCTACGATAAAGTCAAGTTACAGGAACCGACCGCCGGGTCGTTTTTTAAAAGCTAAACATTAAAATTACTTTAATTATTCAACACTTTCATGTCGCGATCGCATTTAGAAAAAAGGAGAGGAGAGGAGAGGAGGCCGAGAAAAATAAGCCGTACACGTTAGAGGCTAAAACCGAAGAATCATGCAAGCCGCACTTAAAACTTAACGATCGCCATATCATCTGGACATTGAACGAGCGGCGAATCGTTAAAGAGGGAATTTAAAATTTTTCCCGAGCGCTCGCGCGGCGTAATCGCTTTTTGATTATCATTCTTTTCTGCCTCCCGCCCCCACCCCGAGGACGCGGGGACTCGACGTTACACACGCGGCCCGCACGATCAGCGGACAAGCACGCGAGATTTGCGGCCGCCTCCATGCGAGCCTGGGCACTCGCGCTTTTCATGCCGGCCGCGAAGCCAGCGACTCGCAGCAGCAACAGCGCTGCGCGCCGTTGATAAGCCAGCGCTACTCCGCGGCTCTGGCTCCCATTGTTACCTCGGCGCTCGCAATTACACAATTAATCATCCAATTAGGCCTTCGTTTTGCTGGGGCGGAGCGAGACCCTCGGGCTGTTTGATAAATACGCGAAGTAGTCGCGGCCGCGAGTCCTCGTAAAATCGCTGTATCGAGTGGAGCGTTGTTTGCGCTAGGCGCGCTCGATTACGAGGCCGGAAGAATCCGGTCGCTCGGCGCGAATCGTAAAAGTATGCGAGCCGAGAGCCGATTAGAGCTGCACCTGCCCCTGCAGTCCGGGCAACGCGCGTTGCACCGCTTTATGGGAGTTGCGGCGGTTCTAGGAGAGAGTGGGGCCTACAGTTTCCCTCTCGCTTTTTCTCTCGCTTTTATATTCCGTTTGATTCATATTGTAAAAGTTCGCCGATAAAAAGATATTTTTCTCGGACACTTTGTTTTCTATTTTAACAATTGAGAGTAAAGGAGTATGTTTCAAGTTACTTGGCAAATGAATTATTTATTTTGTTTGTGGAAGTGTAATAAAAATTTACTTTACTATAGGAAATATTTTAACGTCGACGAAGGTTCAATAAACATTCGGCTAGTCTGAAAAATTATCGAATTTGAGAAGCGGTTAAAAAAAAAAAAAGAAAAAGAGTCCGTAAAAAATGAAGTAGTCGTAAGAGTCGTAAAAAAGGAGGAGCAAAATAATGGAAAGCGCGAGGGATCCGTGACGGATAAGAAAACGTGTTTCAGCATGTTGCGATGGTTATTACCAAGTGTTTTCGACTGTTCTCGCTTTATGCATCTTCGCCTCTCATCTTCTTTTCTTTAGCCTCGCATAAAGAAGATAAGTTATTTCGAACTTAACTTAGCTTACGTCTAATCCATTCCCACCGCGGCAAAATTATTTCTCCTTTTCTCTTATCGTTTCTATTTACCTTCTCATCACTGTAAACAAAAATTCCTGCACAAATTCGCCGTGAAGTCGGGTGAGAGAAAAAACAAAAGTTTAGGTCCATAAAAATACGAGACTGAAGTGCGCTCCGACTTTTTTGTTTTTTGCAAACTTGGCGCGATTTATTCTGGAATATTCCCATCGTTAGACCGTTGAAAGGGCGATGAAAAAATTTTGGAGAAAGTGAGACGCGTAAAAGCGAGGTTTTGTGCACCGATGAAAGGCGCATTGTCCGGTCGAAGATGTCGCGCTGTGCGTGCCGCTCAACCGGGAGCATATGTTAGGCATTAGACGGCGAGCCTAGGCGCACACGCCTCCGGGCCTACTGTCGAAGATGCGTTGCTTTCGTGGAAACGGTCGAAATGAGGGATACGATGAATTTTGTGAAAGAGGACCGAGCGAGACCACCTCGTGCGCCACACGTCGCCTTATTATTCTCATTTTTCACCGTGACATTTCGGCTCTTTCTTTTCGAATTTTAATCATGATGCACACAAAATAATTGTTTCTTTCTTATTTATTATAATGAGCCTTACTTGGTAATTTTTTTTGTACCACTAGTGGACATCAATTGTAAAAGCGAGAGTAAGCATAGAAAATAGTAAAATTTCGAACGTGATTTTGTTTGCAAATAAGGCGATCGTATATAATAAGTGAAATATTACTTTACCCACATTTATCGGCAAAATATCGGAATGAAGCGGGTAACTGGGATAAACGAGGCATTAACGATATTTTATCATCGATACGAAATACTTGCATTCGCGCAACTAGGCCATAAATATCTCGGGAGGCAACGCATAGTTAGGATAATTTCATACCTAACGAAGCGGCGTTGCACGAGAGAGCGCGTGGCACACAGGGGGAAGGAAATATAGGTGAGGGTCTCCGTATATACTTTTTCTTGCGCGCGCGCGGCCTGCTCATTATTATCCGCGGAAAAATCGAGCACGTATATACGTACATTACGAGCCCTGACGACGACCGCAGAGGCAGCGCTGCGCACCTCGCGGAGGCGACCCCTGGGCCGCACTGCCGCAAAGACGTCAAGAAGTGGCTAGTCGATGTAGGAATGACACGAGCGGTTATCTCAGCGGCCACGCGATATTGTCATCAGGGTGGGAAGGCCGGCCGGGAGGGCGGCCGGCGATAACATCTCCTCGAGCAGTTGCGCCCCCGTAGAAAACGCGAGGAAGGAGAGAGAGCTGGCCTTTCCCTGCCGGGCGCGCGCGCGAAGCGGCTCTCGGGCAGCGTCGCCGCAGTGACTCGACCGCTCCGTCCGATAGGAGACACACACGCGTACGTGTCTACCGTGCCACCACCGGCATTACCTTACTCGCCCCGTTATCTCGCACGCAAATTAGCCCGACGGATTTTCCTTTTTTTTTCCCTTCTCTTTCTCGCTCTCTCGGCTCGCTCGGGGCGCATTACACCCGCGCTCGACTCCTCGAGCGCCTATTTCTCAGAAACGCCGATTTAGTCGTCGCGGCTAAATTAATCCCGCCTATAATAAATGCTCCAGGCGGACATTAGTGGGTTAAATAATGATCTTACATTTATTTCGCGATAAGATTGCCTCCTAATGAATAACCCGCGACTTATGGTCTCGCCCCGCATGCAATTCAACCTTTAGCCTTCGATCTCTCCCCGCTGTCTCTTTATTCCCGTCGCATAGCATTGGTTGAAAGCACACGGCGTTCGAGTTTCGTCCACGATCCCACGAGAGTGCGTGTAAATATTTTCGGAGCGAGCGCGACTTTCGTCGAAGCCGATGCGGAGTCGATAAAATTGTTTGGCTCCTGACTGGCGCCGGGACAGACACGAGAGAAACGCGAGAACGGAGATTGCAAAAAGATTTTCGCACCAGGCGAGCTTTCGGCAGGCGCTGATAAGCGCCGAGCGCAGCCTACTTACGCGCGACGAAAGACGCCAGGCCGCATTGTTTCGCGTTGAAAGGCACTTCTTTTTTTTTTTTTTAACGCCGCTCGAGACGTTTCGTTTTCCGCCGGACCGTGCATTCCGTTGCACAACTATTTAGACGCACCCGCGGAAGCGAGCGGAGTGAGCGCACTCGTCGGTAATTTTTAAAGAGCGCCGAGGGCTTTTTATCGCTGCGCGAGGCGAGTTTGTTTTTCGAAAATATATATCGGGAGTTCGACGGCAGCTGTATCCCGCGCGGCTGGTGTAAAGTGACAGCAAAGCGGAGAGGCGGACGGTGCATGAGATTGTTGTCAGCTACGGACACGTACGAGAGTACTGCCTTCTATTTTGCGCCGAGCGAGAGGCTAATGATCCAAGACGCCGGAACACCCGCGCTTCGAATTGGCACGGAAGAGTCGAGCGTTCCGCGGGATTATTATTAGGAATCGGCGCGTTTTTCCACGAATTCGAATCACGAGGCTACTGACAATGTTGAATGAATAAACTGGGACTGACAAAGAGGCGAGAAAAAAGTTAAAGAAAGTAAAAGAGGTTACGGCTTTATTGCAAATGCTACTGCGTTTCAAACGCACGATACGAATGTCTTCGACAAAGCGGCTAGCTTTTGCAAAACGTCTTTGACAGAAGCTAGCTGGTCATAAAGATAGCCACGGTTATCGGACGCTCGCCGCTAATAAACGTCAGTCAGCTGTCTTGATTCATGCAGTAGGTGACGCTACCAGCGTAGCTACTCTCGCGCACCGATTTTCCCCTTCCGATGCAGTCCGCCGAGCTTAATTTATGATGCATCCTGCAATTAAATTAATTTCACGCTCGTGTGCCCGACACTTTTTATATACCGCACGAGTGTCTCTATAGTGCAAACTGCATCAAACGGACTGCAACGTCAATAAGCTTATGTAAAAATTGAAACTATCAGCTAATTTTTTTTTATTTTTTTTTTTAAGAAAAAAAAAATTGATTTCTAGTTGATTTTTAAGTATTTTTTATCATATTTATTTTACGACTTCTTTACCGGTAAAGATTTATTTCTGTTGGAACAAAAACTATTTATTAGAAAAAATTAACTATCAAACAACAAATATTAAGATATTGAACGAAATAGGAAAATAGAGAAACAGTCATCGCGGATATTAAACAACAAGCATGAAAACCGATACTTCCAGAAGTAGTTCAGTCTCGGTGCTGCATCACCGCCCCATCATCTTCGTGCCGCCGCTCCGCTTATCTCGTCGGTATCGAGTGACTAACGCGTTATCAGTCTGACTGGTCCAACCTCAATCGCCCGCGCTTGATTTACCTCGAGCTACGCATAAGGAGTGCCTCATCATCATCTCTCCACCGTCGTACTCGACATACCTAGCATGTCGCGTTCCATCCACCTCCGCCGGCTTTGTTTTACCCCGCACAAAACTGGGACTCCGGCAAAAAGCGGCCACAATGGTCGGCTTATCTTTCGGTGAGATTCGCGTCGCCGAATTCCCTCCCCATTCACCGATAGAGGAGCGCGCGCTCGATCTCCCTCCCCCGGGCGGGCCGCGAGTTGTGGGAACCCCGCGCTCGGCCCGGCGCTCTCCCCCGCCTCTACAAAGGGCTCCGGGAGACGAGCTCGCAGCTCCGTTTGTTCCTCGGAGCTTGGGAACTGCTCGCACCGGACAAAAAAAAAAGCGCGACGGGCATTTTTACGAAGAGAGACCCGCTCGCGCTTTCGTGGCGCGAATCGAGTTTAGGACTGTGTCAAATGACACGCTCAGCCGCCTCTCTCTCTCTCTCTCTCTCTCTCCCGCTCCTCTTTTCTACCTCTTTCTCCGCGAGCGGCGCGTCGTCCTTCGAAGACACGTGAGGTCGTAGGTCGCCGTGGGAATGGAGGAGACTCGTGCGCTGGGCCCGCGGGGCCGAATTACACGGCTCTATCTCTCGGCGGTCGCTTCTTTATCCGCTCCCTTGCGGAGCGCGGCGCGCTTTGGGGGCCCCGTTTGCGGGGGCCGGTTTTCGCCGAAGCGCGCCGACGGGCGATTCTCTACGCGATCCGCGCCGCGCTGAGATATTCGGAGATAAATTAAGCGATATTCGCCGCGGCTCGCGGCGTGAAAGGGACGCTTACCGGGAAGTGTCGAGCTGCGCCGTCGTGTGAAACAAATAAATGGGAGGAGAAGTGGGAGGGCCGGGGGTAATCGCCGGACTTCTCGGAGAAGTCGCGAGCGGGGCTCTCTTCGGCTCGCTTTCGAGTCGGCGGCGCGCGCGCCAGCGACTCTCGGAGATTCTCGTAAAGTTTTTTGAAGAGCGACCGGCACTAATGTCACACGAGCGTCGAACCTGCCCCACTCCCGGGGCTCTCGCTCTTTCCGCGAATGACTCCTCACGCTTACACAGGGGTAATGTCTAAATCAGTCGACGAGGAATTGAGAAAAATTGCCGCGCGACCCGCGACAGATGGGAGCTATCGACCGTTTTTTTTGTTTTTTTTTTTAGAAAATATGCCGTGGGAGGCATGTATGCCAAACGAATTATTTATTGAAAATGTAAAACAATTTACACATTATGTATTTCTGAATTGTAGGGATAAAAGAAATTGACTGCGTGTAAGTGAATATATACTTATCGAGGGGCTATTCACTCTGGGAAATCATTGAACACTTATAGGTGAAATCATTTTGAAATCATTAAAAATCATTCGAA
>JAWWEN010000009.1:10405254-10449746 GCA_035582955.1 Sycophila texana
TCACTCCATTGTAAAAACGCGATGGAATTATAATGGGCATTAATATTGCCAGATATTACTGCAATCATGTTTGAAATTATTTCCAATCGAGTAGAATCATTTGAAATCATGAAATCATTTGTACACCTTTTTCAGAGTGAATAGCCCCTCGATACTTATTGTATCTGCTAAGTCTTCCACATATCGAATAAGTGAATAATTTATCACATAAAATAAGTGTGTATTCACTTATACGAAGTAAATTTCACTTATTGAAATTTAGAGAGTTAATTTTATCCATTTTTAATTGTTAAGTTCGAATGGTTTACACTACGAAGCCCTAATATTTTCAATCTGATTAAAATTCGAACAGTAAAAAGTTAAACAGCTTACTGAATCAAAGTGTCACGGTGAATTTACAAACTGGTACAACATAATCACGCGTGATATATTGAGTAACAGTAGACCCAAGGGATGAGTGGGCGGACCCTTACGACAGTAGCTCCTTAGACGACACACGCGCTTGTGAGACGAGATTCTTCAAAGGACCGCGCTACCGAGGCGAAAGCGACTAATCGGCCGCAACAGTCGGGCAGATGTTCCTCGAGGCGTCATTCATCGAGGACAGCGTTTATCTAGTTAACTGTGACACTTCTATGTCCAAATTAAAGGAATCATTAGCCACCGACACAGAACTCGCGGCAATCGTTCTCGCTTCCTGCCGTATTTATAAGAAACGATCATAAATTTTCATCCTTAGCAACTAAATTTTACAAGCCGTTTCCTTTACTCGTAGTGATGCGATACTCCCAAAAAGAAGGCAATATGTTAAACACATTTCTATAAGAATTCAAAGTTTCAGTTCGTCTCTTATATAAGAACGTTCTATTCAAGAATAGAATTGCTGTTCTAAATGCAGTTTTTATTCCCCCCGAAAGAAGGTATCTTATAAAAGACCGTGGATCAAGACTTGGGGCTTTTGGTTAAAATTGTGAGGTCGGTTTTCAAATACACAGAGCAGGTACAGAATAATTGAAAAAAATTACCATACCTTACAATAAAATTTATTAAACAGTATTATAAATTTTACTGCACATAAAATAAATTTTACTCTAAAGTATAGTAATAATATTTATTAGACCATTTTTCTAGTTTCAAAAAATGTAACTTAAATAATTTGAGGGACAGATTTCAATATTCAGATTTTTTTAATACTTTCACTGAAACTCTTATATACGCAGAATAGAAGATATATTATGTATTAAGTGTCATGGGTAATTTCAAAATGTTTCACGCTCAATTGGTATATATTCTATCCTTCGGATTTGGGGCTTATTTCCTATTTTATTGGAAGTAGTCCTTAGACTATATTTAATTTATAAAAATCAAATAAATAAATGTACATATAAAAAAAAAAACATACCTTTAATTGTAGCGAAGAATGCAGGTGCCGATGCTCGATGTTTGTCCGCTGCTCAGTGTTTGCTGCACCATTACGTAATTAATGACTATATAGCGTCGTCTGGTTGAAGGAGGCCTGAAAGAAAAATAATAATAAACCATTTGGAATAGTCTGTTTTCCACGAGGAACGAGCCCAGTGGGACTCGCGCGGTTTCATATATCATGCGAATTCGTCAATGGCAGAGGCACAGCGAAGGGGGGAAAGAGCGAAGCGGGCGGACATGTGTGAAATTAGCTTAATCTCTCGGCTCGGATGACAATAGTGTGATACAAACGCGGTTCCGCGTACGACACGTATTGCCGATGTTCGGGTGACAAATCTCTCACCCCAGCGGCGCTCGAACCCGTCCCGCTACGTGCCTCTATTTTCTCCCTTCCCTCGCCATCGGCCGGCACCCCGCACGTATAAATACATTAAAGGATGATCCTGCCATCGGCGCAGCCTGTCTCCGCGTTATTCCCCTAAATTAGTCGACTCATTGTACTCGCTCTGTTATTCCTTGTTATTCCCTTTTAATTCCTTGCAAAACATCGGGATTATTATTCCATTGCAGCCGTTAGTTTGCTTACAGTTGCTCGGCTATAATCTCGATGCGAAAAATTATTGATATCGCAGCGACGAGAAGGGTTAATATTTTATTTGACCATGGCAACGCGGTTGTATACTTTGTAAAATATAAAAAAAAAGTTTTTCCATAATAACTTTATTACAGTACGCTTTACCACTGATTCGCCCTAAGTGAAGCGATAATTGTATAGTTGCAAAAACTCTTGTGTTGTGCCAAACGTTAGAAGAAAAGAATACAACGATTTTAACTCAACCACAAATGATTACCCTCTCAATGTAGTTCGATGAAAAAGCGCACATTAAATTAGTAGTAGGGCAAGAAAGAAACTTTTTATCTATCACGAAATTGAGCTCGATCTCCAGTTCTCGATCTTCGATTCCTCGCGAGCCATTCAGGATATGTATAATTAAAATTTCGACCTATTTATTTCGGGCGTGCAGCAGCACCGGAAACGCGTATCGCAGATACATCGCCAGCGTAATTTAACAATAAGCCAGCTGGCGCGTGCACAGGGCTCCCCTCGTACGCTTACAGCCGCGCGGACTTTCTCTCTCGCTCTTTCGGGTGTATATATGAGCACAGGCTCTCCTCGCACAGGTATATAGGAACACGCGCGCGCACGAGTCTCCCTACCCCCGCGCAGGAGCCACAATAGACGGGGGAGCCCGGGGATGCCTCATCCCTTTTGTCGCGGCGGTTCTCGCGTCAATGCGCCCGAATTCTACTCTCTCGCTTCATGCTGGCTCCTCTCTTCACTTTTCCAGCCGCTCGATTAGATCCTCGCCCGGACGCGCAGTTTGCTCGCCTCATTATGTAGCGCGTGTCGGGACCGACACGGTGGATCTTCTGTAAGTCGGACCACGGCCGGATTCTCCCCCTTGCAACGCTCGCCCCAAGCGCATCCCTTTCTTTTATTGACTAATTTAGTGCTCTCTTTCGCGCGTGCTCTACAACGGGCGATGACAGATCTAACGCGTTGCTTACGTTCTACGGCTCGGGAGAAGTTTATGTCGTGTAGACAAGATTTTTGAGAACGATTCTACGATAATTTTTACTAAACAGTAATAACATTTAAAATTTGTATATTTATTTTATTGCATTATTAAATGCAAGATATCTAATGCATTATAAAAAATGTTGTCTAATTATTTATTATTTAGTGAACCTTACAGAGACTTTTCAGAAGCATTCTTTTTGCCTATATAAAAAACATAGTAATACAGTAAAAAGATGTCAAAATGTAAAATGATCATAATTGTTCGAGAATATCACATCTGGCGAAAAAAAGTGTTAACAAAAAACAAATAGAATAAAATGAAAAATAAATTACATTACGCGATCAATAAATCGAAATCCTGTCCTTTTTAAAACATACTCTTTGAACGCAGTACAGAACATAAAACTGTCATTCGAAATTCCCTAAAAAAACTTTAAACCATTAATTTGAACGTCGCCAACTTAATAGCCCGCTCCCGCCCCTGCAGCTCCCGATCAGAAAAGGGCAAAAGTCGTCCAGACCCGGCCATTATCCACATTTCTCTCTCTCCCTCTCTCTCTCTCTCTCCTTCATTACAAATGATAAGAGCAAGAAGAATTATGATTATCGGCCCCGTGTCCAGCCTCCGCGCACGTCGACGCTTTACGACACTGCACATAATGCGTCGAGAGAACAAAAGGCCCGGCCGTGCACGCGCGCCTCACGATAAGCTCCCCCGCTTCGGAGCTTGTACCGCTGCGAGCCTTGCACCACACCGAAAACATGCGCGACGATCCGCAAACCGCGATATCTGACGATCGACGCTTCGATGAAAAAAAAAAAGGATCAGCGCCGCCCATAGGAGAGCGACAGAGAGGGTGAGCCACGATGCTGCATCTGTCGTCACGCCCTGCGCGCGTGAAGGAGCCTGACGCGCCGGCTAAATGTTTTATTACTTAATAGAAGCGCGCGTGCACAGGGAGGGAAGGGGGGAGAGATGAGGTGATATAATGCTCGGAGACGTGGGGTCGCCGATTATTCATACGCATGCACGAGCTATCTTCCGGCTTTTGAATACATCATTGGCCCGCTTGCGCGCGCCCGTTCTACGGCCTGTCTGCGAGTCGATTGAGATGTGATTTCTCCGATGACTGATGACGTTTTTCACGTGGCTTTCTTGTTTTTGTTTGCGATGTACTTTTTATTTGATCTTTTGTTTTTTTTTTTACATACGTTTTTTTATAAATGACGCTACTTTGTAGCAACAGTTACTAAAATATAGATCACAACTGCTACTAGTGAGTTTCAATTTTATGTCCGTAAGTAAACGCGAATACAGTGTATATACAAAACGTGTAAAGGGAGATTTTTAATTAGAGAACCTCAGTAGCTAAATGAAAGTATACGTGTCAAAGTGAAGAAAAAAGGGATATATCATAATTAATTTTTCTATTTATGCACACAAACGTGTTTTGCGCTACGCACTCGGAAGCACTTTAAACATAAAACAGTCAATTTCCCGCCCCGACAACAGTCGCGTTAATGAGATCACAGAGGCCGTCGGTAGGTGACAGCCGGACGATCGGCGCGTAGTCGAATTAAAACAAAGCGTATCGATCAGTCCGGGTGATCCTGCCGAAAGCAAAGCCCAAGTCCGCCTACCTTTGATATCGCGTCGCAGTGCGACCTGTTTGATCTTTGGCTCGTGCCGTGTGCGCGGCGCCTACGTTAAATCGATAGCGAGTTAATCGCGGCCGCGCGTTTCTCAGCTGACCCGCTTCAGAGGCGCGTGTGCAGTCTCGCTGAACTCGATCAACGAAAGCGAAATTTCGCCCCCGCGCCGAGCGACGCCACCCCAGACCCCTCTCTCTCTCTCTCTCTCTCTCTCCTCCCACCCACTCGCCGTGGCGTGACACGACAATTACCAAAGTTTTCTTACGCGCCCGGGATCTTGAACTTATAACCCCGTATTGGATTTCATCGGCCGCCTCGGGATTTGCTAATGGAGCCCCGCGCGGTTGCACGGGATTTCAGACTGACGGGAATTGATTGCGCACGAACTTCTGGGTCATCAAATTTATCCCGAGTATTTACTTCCTCTGTACCTTTTATTTATGTGGTTTGGATTGATCGCTCGGAGGCCTTAGCTGATAATAAATTAACTGTGAATAAATGAATCATATATACCGACAATTTTTACTACTCGTATTTTAGAAATGTATAAAAAAAGAATGTCATACTTTTTTTCTTATTCTAACACGGTGTAATTTTTTTTTTCAAACTTTCTCGCTCCACGTGCCAGATTTTCCGCGATTGTCTAATAACTTGACAACAGTCGTAACTCTGTAACTGTGCAAGTTTAAAGCGATAAGATCTCACATAGTTGGCCGATATCTCAATCTCGCATCAACTTACTTAACTTTTCCCTCATCGACTGTTCTTGAAAATATGGGTTAACGCAATTTTCGACCCATTACCGGGAAATCCTTAAAAAAAAAAAAAAAAACGAAAGAACATACCAACTTTCTCCGCACGAATTAAGCTGAAGAAAAAGTCAGAGGACTCCACTTTCACCGGGTGTACTCATCTGGGGCAGATAGGAAATTGCGCAGCGCGCGATCGATCCTCGGGCGGAGTCGAGGCAGCCGCTCGAGGAGGCGAGATGATCATCGGGGCGCGAGCGCCCGTGTGGGCGTACCGGACTTCTAGTGTTACGCGTCTAAGTATAACCCGGAGCATCGGGCGCACAATGGCGTACTGTTACCGGCGCGTCGCAGCATCCGAGCCGCGCGTCTACTGTGACTCATTACAATGTGAATGCAGCGACGTCGGCACGCGACACATCGCGAGAGATCGAGTCAGCCCTGGGGGGGAGCACACCTTAGCGCGAGAAAGCCCCGAGTCGATCTTGCACACGCCCCCCTTTCCCTTCGCGTCTTCTTTTTTTTTTTTTTTTGTGCCACCGAGGGACACGATGCATTATGAAGAGCGACGATTGTTCCGCTTCCTTTGAGCGATGTCAGCTTTCGTTCGCGTTAGTTTTGAGATGAATGTGATTGTTCATCTTGAAGTAGAAAAAAAAAACCGAGTTATTTGACTTCGTTTCAAAAATAGTGACCTGAAATATTCATTGAAAAGGCCTTTTTTCATTTCTTTCATAATATTGATCTGCCGCGAAAAAATTCGTCTCTCATTAAAAAAAAAAAAAAAAAAACATTGCGTTTGTAAGGGGTGAGATGGAGATTTCGCGAAGCTTAAGACACTTAGGAGTGCGCGAAGGTCGAATTGATAATGTCGGCGAGAGTGAACTGCAGTGTGATTCCGGCAAATTGAACAATTTTGCAAGCAGGGTGAGAGGTGGTCGAAGTTCGCGTTCGTGCGGCGTAATTGATGCGAGCGCGGAGCTCCGGCCATTGGTATTAATAACTTCGATGGTTTATCTTTAGCGGAGGCAGCCATTAGACAACAATTACGCGCCTGCGAGTGGAGCACGCGAGCTTCCGCAGAGCCGCGCTCTTTCTCTTTCTCTCTCGATAATCGTTCCGCTAACTTGAGGGGGCTTGTTTCGTCTTCCTTTCGCTTTTCCAACGATTCTGCGGAACGCGATTTGCTTCGACTTCCTGCCCCTTTGCAAGGATTTTTTTTTTTTTTTTCAAAATTGCTGAACAGAAAAGTTTATTGAAAAATGCATAAGATGAAGTTATTAATTTTGCTTTCTTGTTTAAATTTTATTTTCAATTTAATTTTGGTGTTCAAGATAAAATAAGTCAAGTTTAATAAAAAAAAAAATTTATCAACTGTGATTTAAAACTAAAATGATTTTCTACAAAAAAAAAATAATAAGAAGAAGAAGAATGCAAGAAGATAATCAGAGAAATACAAGGTAATAGCGTGATGTGATGGCCACTTCCAGCCGAGGGCGATACGTTGACGCCTAATTTCCTGCGAAAGGCGCGGATCCATCGATCAAACAGTGCCGACGAAGAGGCCTCCACCGGATAGATAACGAGCGAACGCGTGCGTGCAACGTATACTGTTAACTATCATTCGAAGCAACCACCGTTTACGTCTACTCTGCTTCTCACGAATTTAACCTCCATTCCACTTGATCTCCATAATTTAATTCAGTAAACCGATAAATTAATCACCTCTGGGAAGTATAAAAATCACAAATAACGCTGAATCGAAATTCCCAGTCAAAGTCGGTTTTTAGCGGGAACCCTTTGATGGCCACCCTTCGGGTCAAAGGCGATTCATCTGTCGGTGTATCCAGTTGCCCCATAAAACATTGTGAGCGTGACGGTGTAAGCACGGCAGAGGGACAGCCGCAGTGGTAGCGCTCAAGGAGGCGTGGGCGGGGGTCTGTCACAGCTTCGTGTGCCTCTCGGGGGCTTCATTTCACGCCTGACCACCGAGAAGCTCAATAACACCGCGAAGGTCTCGCTGAGGTAGTCATACGAGTTCTGTCAATACATATCCTTAGAGGCGTTTCCAAATATGCTCCAGTCTGTCCCAAACGCCACACCGCTAAGAAATTTTAAGGATAACCTTGGGTTTAAAGTTAAAGCTCTCAAGGGTACGCTTGATAAAAACGAAACTCTGATTAGCCAATAAGGATTGTAATCGTAGAAGCGTCTGCGTCGTGATCAGGCGATGAGCCAACGTAAAAAATATTCCTGTAAATAACCGCAAGGCCAATCTTCGTGAAGACGCGCATTTATGCTATCACGTTGCAACTTCACTCGAGCGACGAACATCGTGTATCAACGACGGATGTTGACAATGAGATTCCGGAAGCCATACGACACGTCGAGGATCATCAAAGCGTCTCTGATGTATCATCTCCTCGGAGCACTGGCAAACAGCGTCGGATTGTCTCCTACGGCTTCGACGCGCCATGAAAGGGGATTTTTATCGGACGTACGCGGTATTTAGACTGTGGCGTGAGTACGCTGGCTCCCACGCTGCGCAGGTGGCCCCCGTTAGGGAGTCGCTCAAGAGACACTTCGGCGCGAGATAACGTCGACGAACTCTGCGGGATCCGTTTCAATCGCTCGCTCATTCGCCGGTCGTTTTTATTTTATTTACTCCAGTACTCTTATGAGTCTGCTCTTTGCCCCTCATAAAGCTCATCGCGAGATTCTCTAAGAGAAATACGTTAGTCAGAATTAAGTTTAACCGGCGTATCTTATCGGTCGGTGCCTTTTTTTCTTCGACGAACAAGAATCGCGACTATTTTAAATGTTTACCTTTCTAAATTAATTTTAATCTCGGTCGCACTTTGCGCCTTCATACTCAACGGTCGTGCTTGGAATGTGGCGTTAGATAATGCCCGGCGGCAGATCTGCACATCGTGCCGATTGGATAATCCCAGTGGCTGCGATTTGCCTGCGAGAGACTCGAGATAGACGATACAACCTCTCGCGCGTTGATGACACTCAGACTAGGAAAATTCTCGCGACGGTGTGTCACAGCACCGTCGCCGAATCGCGTCGGACGATACGGGAGCGCGATATCACTGGAACCCAGATAGATAACTGGTCGGTCGATATAAACGGCGTGCCAAGTCGAGTCAGTTAATGCGCACCTCCTACAGATTACGGATTGCGCATCGTCAAATGATCGAATCAAGCGGGCATCATGGTTGCCTTGTGTCATCGACGTTCCGTGCTAAGATTCAGAAGTGCGCCGGAGGTCGTGATCTGGTTTCCTGACAATGACCTGCGTAAGTCGAACGAGTATTCTTTAATTTACTTAGAATATCGCGATGATTACTTGCAAAAACTGGATATTTCATAAATGCTTCATTTAAGTAGTCGAAAAAAAATCTTTGCTTGAACGAAAACTTCTATTTCGAAACAATATTCGGTAGATTATAAATTAACCGTCAATATAAAAATTTTGTTATATCAAATAACATACAAAAATCAAATCCCCCTATGCAGGAAAAACTCCAAGTCATGTCAATCGTAAAATGGTGTTTTCGCAAAGGTGTCAGAGCATTCAGCGATTTTCGCAATAGTTGTTTTTTCCGCCTACTTCGGCGAACATCGCGAAGTGGCTATTTGCCTTATCGACTGGCCGGCCGGCGTCCTTGCGCCGGCGCGGCACGCAAGCCGCGGGAAATCCATCGCGCACGGAAGTCCCTCGGGGTCGACGGGAGAAAAGCGCGAAAATCTTGATATAGGAACGAGGGACTCGACTCTCTCGATCGGGAAGTTCTGACATGATACTCAGGAGTCTACGCACTGTCTCGATAAGCGCTTTGTTTTGTTACAATCGCTTTAACAATAAAAAAACGTTCAATCAGTCGAGATATCTATCTCTATCCGAAAAATTATTATCTTATAGAGTTAACAATTTTATTTCAAGTGAAAGTGGCTTTTTAAAGTTTATGAAACGGCTTATTGTATTTATTTTTTTTTATTTATAAGTGCCCGATTTTTTTTTTATCAATTTCCGGCCGAAGTTTTATTTGGAGATACGATTTAATATGATAGAATAATAAGCTGATGGTGCGCAAAATATTTTTGTCCAGCTAAATGAAATCTCATGTAGCAACGATTGCATCTTACTGTTCCAATTAGAAAGATAAATATATTTCTCGACGGAAATGAGTATAAATGCTTTGGATATATCATCCTTGCATTATCTACTGTCATCATTTAATGAAAGGTTTCGTTTTAAAATAGCAGATTCACAAATTTTGTTATAGCAAAGGGAAATAACGTCACTCGTCTGGCATGACACTATAACAACCCGTTCTTTAATACAACAATAAAAATATTGTGTATTATTAAGTTATTCATAAATTCAATGATACGATCTCGCTCTCGTACACTGAGGAAAAGTTGATCTAATCTTTCTCACAAGCGACAGAAAAATATTTTCAGCAATTGGCATGATGTATCAAATGATGTGAATATTATTGAAACATCATTTGGAAAAAAGTAATCCCGAAGAATTTCTTCGCACTGTAAGGTGCGATTTCATGCAAAGTACAAATTGATAAAGATTAATCTACAAATCTGTCATCATAGTAACTCGATGAAATCGTTACCTGTCAATGGCACATCACGTTGTACCGATAACACCCTCACCAATAACACACACACACTCGATCTAATTAAAGTATTAACGCGATGCGAAGAGACTTAATAAACATTGATTACTTAATCGCCAAAGGCGAAGAATCATTTATAAATGAATATCAATTGTTAAAATCAATATCTCAGTTTTCAAGGACCCCACAAAATTTATAATCATCAAATGAATAAGCAAAAGAAAAATTGCACGGGTGCAGATAATAAAGTATTAATAAGAAGCAACAAAAAAAAAATCGATTCTAAGTGAATCACTTTATCGCGATAATGTCGATACACAGTAAACGTACAAACTCACGGCACGGCAGATAATTACAAAAGTATATAAATAAAATATGACTGAAGTGAGTTAGGAAGCGAGGCGAATAGAGTGAAAGGAAATTGGAGAGAATGATGAAATCACACGCCCTTAAACTCACTTTTAGCATCGATACACAGCGCGCTGAATGAATGAATAAAAGCCCGCACACACACGCGCGCGCGGACAGGGTAAGCGGGGCAGCGGAGAGGAAGAACAAGCGGTTCTGTCTCGGTTGCCGCTGCGTACACGCCCGAGACGCTTGGGGTGTGTAGCGGCAGCAGCGGGACGTCGGGGGAGAAAAATGAGTGAAATCCATTAGAGGGGAGAGAGAAGGAAAGGCGAAAGAGCGCACAGCCTTCGGTGACCTGCGAGTCGATCCGCGCGGCAACTTTCGGTTTTAACACGGCCGCTCACCTAACCCCATGCGGCGTACAAGCGCTGTCATAAAGTCGGGGATGTATGTGCGAGTTGCGTCACGTGCATCGCTAATGCGTCGCGTCGATGCCTCTCACTCCGACGCCCGCAGTGATAAATCGTCTCGAAGCCGGAACGCTCGCCTCGGATTTTAATAACGGGATTTCGAGAGCACCGAGATTTGGCTCTTCGTCACTTTTTTTTTTTGGCAGGGTTTCGGATTTTTTTCCTCTCACGCCTCATGGACAAAGGCTCGTCTGTCTTTTCCGCTTTTCCTCAAACATTCTGACGGACACGATGATTTTATGGCTTTTCTAGCGCTCGAGGGTCTTTACTTTCGGCCGCAAAACGAGTCACCCTCATCACAAGAAAAATACTTTCGTGAGGATGGTAACGACTTTTTCTTCATTAGCTCGTCGTAAACGTCGCACACTGTCGAACAAAGATCATGCTTATTTTCAATATAATGGAGATATACAGCTTCTCGAATTTAATTTTTTTTTACCCTCGAGTAAAAAAAAGAAAACAAGAAATACATAATTTCCTTTTACTGCAATACTGAACGCTTAAAATCATAAACTAATACTTCCCACCCCATTAATCCCTCCGATCAAAGAAAAATAAACCACAAGGTTGCGCAACAACCTCTCGTGAAAGCGAGCACACTCGTGGTGCAAGTATCGAGCCATTGAAGCGCGAACTTTCAATTAAATAAAAAATAAATCCTCGTTGCACTCCAAGTCCGAGCGACAAAGAGCCGCCGGAACCGCCGCGGTGCGTGCATCCGCGCCAGTCGAGGCGCTGTTTGGACATGTGGCCACGCGGAGCGACGATCGGTCGTGCCTCGCGATCGCCCGATGCCGATTGTCGTTTTGTTCGCTAATGCGACGATTGTGAGAGTCTTCGAAACAAAAAAAAAAAAGCGACCGGGCTGCGCGGCCATCTGTCTAGCGGGCGGGCCCGAGAGAAAAGAGCATCCGAGGCGGGGGCGCGCAATTGCCGGGGATCGCTTTCTAGTGGCTCGTCGTTTAAGCCCTCGTTGTAAGAGCTGCGCAGCTCTTCTCTCGATGCGCGCGGCCTTCCTCCGGGCTCAATTAAAATCTTATCAGGTCTCGAGTGCACAAAGGGACGCTTTGCCCATTGTTTCTTTGTGCCTCGCGCGACGACAGGGACATTTTTTTTCCTTATCGACGCGTTAGCAAAAATCTTTTAAAATGGAGGCACTCGCGGGGGGCATGTGTGTCAAAGCTTAGTTTTACGGCGGACTTAGCGGGGTTGAACCGCGTTTACAGTATAATTAGATGTGCGGTAGGTAAATAGGCAAAAAGCTGGTGAATTTTTTATTGCGCGAGGGAGGGAGAACAGAGCTCGGGTCAAGAGTCGGGATTTGCGGAGCACCCTGTATACAGGCGACATGCGGGGCGGCAAGGGGGGGGGGGAAGCTCGTATCCGCCTGCGCGCACGCACGGCCCGCCTAATGCGCTGTAGTAGCGGCCTCGTGGATTCTAGCAATTACACACCCTCAAGTGCCCTCAGAGACGGGACCCCATTAGGACTAGAGGAGCGGAATATTTAGCGCGCGGAGAGCCGACGACGACGTCGTTCGCGCACCCTGCCCTCGCTCGATTTTCGGATTCGCGCGACCTCGCGGCCAATCCTTTTAGCCGCGACTCTTTGGGATTCTTTTATCATCGCACTCACCCTCCTTTATTTATTTATTTTTTTGCTGTTATTACTAAGTGCAAACCATTTTTGCTTTTCTTCAAAAAACTGCTCTTACGTTTATCTGAATTAATGCCAGTAATTCTTAAGATTATTATATCTTAATTAATTCTTTTTATCTCAATGATTGTTATATCAATGTTTATCAACATTATTCAAAAGTCTTCTTTTTTTCATGAGATAAATTTGAATTAAATTTATAATTAAAGAAAAAAATTGATAAAGATAAAAAAATTCTTAGCAAAAAAAAAAAAAAAAAACAGCCGCTCTAAAAGAAATGACAAAAGGAAGGCAAGTATAAAAGCGTTTGTTCTAGGGTTGTCAAGGGGAAGGCAAGAAATCGAACGATTGCTAAAGGTCGTATTAAAAAGGTCAAACCGCGAGAGTGCGAGCCTGTGTAAGCCATTTGGCTGATAGTCGCTTTCTCATAGAAGCTATATAGGGCGCGCGCGTTGACGTCGTCATACGTCCCAGCAAATACGTGATATCGAGTCTTTCCCGACGACGGCGACTATTAATCCTCTTCTCAACGAAACGTCATCGGCATCTTTCGACTCTCGCCTCGCCTCCCTTATTGGTACATGTCACGCGAACACTCGAAATCTCACTTTATTTTGCTCCGCTGAACCATACCGATTCTCCCTTTTTCATCTGCCTACCTACGCGACATCTCCCCGTCCTCCAAAACAAAAAATCATTCGTTAACATCGACGAGTTGAATACGAATTCGCTTTCGTAGCGGGCGAAGCGAGAGGCGCGAAGACGCGCGAAACTAAATACCCGCGAGTTCAATCGGTGCGTGGCTATGGTAGATTATAACGGTGGTAATCGCGACAAGAGTCATCGCGAATGACAGAGTTCTGATCAAAGACCAGTCGTCGTTGCGGCGTTTGATGTCCGTTGCACGCACGTGGTTCACGCCGACACCCTGCGATACGGCCGGTATAAACCCCCAAAGTGATCGGAGCTCTGCGCGTATAGTCGCGAAATCAAACCGCTTGCTCGTAAAGCGCGCGTGACTAATGCGATGTCAAAAGATTCAATTGATCAGTTAATATGGGCGCTTCGATCGGCTTTCAGCTCAAAGAACTTTTTTTCCGCGCAAAGTGCTACTCGATGATTTAGAACCTTTGATTAATGCGTGCACCAATTCCTAATTAAAGTAATATTAATTCATGTGCAGCCAACATTAGCATTTTAACAAAAAGATACTGTCTAAAGTATGTATAATTCAGTAAAAAATGAAATAGTACTAAATTTAAATCAAATGCTGCAATAACTTTTAAACGTTCGCAGAATTTATTATTTCAATTACTGATGCCGCAAGTGTTGAAAAGACACATTTACCGTTACGCTACGATCGAGTAGTTTTTGATACGTCGCCCGATTTATCCACTCGAAGCTCGGCTCTTTGTCTTGAGAAGCGCGTCAAGCTCTTGAATTCTCATCAGTTATTTATCGCTTTCATTATTCCCCGCGGCAGACTGCAGGCGCGCGCCTGTCACCCCTCGGTTCTTCTTCGCGCAGCGCCTCCTCTCGTTCGCTCATCAAAAGCGAATTATCACTTGACGAATTTGCAAACTGATCGAGACCAAATGTTTCATGAATTATGACACCGGATTTATTAAGTCCCCCTTTTTTTTACTTATAAGAACCTTTCGGCATAAATAAAAATCTTTGTACTTATACTGTTGACAAAACGTTAAAATTTTGTTCAGCATTTTATTTTGACGAATATTTTTTTTTAGTTATTTTTAGGAAGGTATACGAAAAAAGCAGTGTAACGGAAATTCGGAAGAAATGCGTTGACGAATGGAACGTCCTATTTGAGATGTTTTGAATCCGGCCTGCTTTCGGTAATCAATACTATAGCAGTTTCGAAGCGGTTTCTCACGCCCAACAAGGTGTCCCAATAATTTGTCGACTGCACATTCCTTTTTAATCGGAATTCCAGAAACGAGCGATGGGTTAACCGCAAACAATAGCCTCCAATATCTTTTCTAACGGCGGACCCTTGCTTTTCCCGCTTCTAGCGCTGCAAAACCTGTCTGACCGACCTCGTCCTTACGGAAGGTGTAAAAAAAAAGGGGGGACGGCTCCTAAAAAAAAAAGGTTTTTGCTCGGCAGATTCAGGTCCTACTTTTTTCCTCTCTTATTTTTCTAAACAGTCAGGTATAATACTCGATATCATCCCTCGATCCCTTTAACTGATTTTTTTTCGGTGATCGCTTTATTTTTACAGCAGTTTCTTTCGTCTGTACATTATTAATATTCATTGAAAAAGTAACCGCGCAGGGAATATAAACATTGAAATGTGTTTCTTATCTCCAACGAAACTTCTCGACATGATTCAATTTATATTTCTGATATCAAATTGATCAGATTTATTTCTATCACTTAAATTTAATACCCGATCACAATTATAATTATCAAAACAGATTAGCGTAAATAATAAAAGGCGACATCTCCGATACTTTTGGAATTCCCACAAGCAATACGATACCAAACGGAGCCGATAAATTTCAATTTCATCAATTCCGAAAGGGGTTGGGAAAATAAAGATTTTACGGCGAACGCGCAGGTTCTAAGGCCTCGCCACTTTCGCCTTCTCTCTCACTTGCCGGGCGTTCTTCCAGTGACGCGTCGCCACGGAGTCGGCGAAAAGGGGTAACACGCCTGCAATCGCGACAACCTCACTCTTTCACTCGAGTCTCACTTTGCCCCCTTCACCTTCGCGACTGTCCATCAATTACGCCGTCGGTTTTTCTCCTCGTCCTTCCACAATTGCGGATTTCTCTAGAGTACGCCGAGCGATGCATTCGATCTACCCTCTTTCGTCTGATACGCGCTCCCTTTTTTTTTTACCCGCTTCTCCTCTCGTCGCTCCTTTTTTTTCTCTCTCCGAGACGCGCGCCGGGACACTTCGTAGAGCCGTTCCGAGTGAATGGAATCGACGGGGCTATTCTTTCTGGACTCAATGCCGTGGAAACGGCGGCATTTGCCTTCCGTTTCTCTCGGCGCTGGCTCCTCCGCCGCGTGATCGAGCGGTTGATGCGGAGATATCAGGCGATTCCTTATCTACGCGCGTATGTGCGATTCACGGACTCGAGCTGCCTGACTTATCTAAGGTTCTCGATCGGTCGAGGCTCGTCCGAGGGAGGGACGCCAATCGTCATCGGGATTCTTGAATGGAGTGCATGTACAGCACATTTTTTAACGCGCGAGAGTTGTACAATCAACTGAATTGATGTTCGATGCTTTGACACTTCTAGTTAAGCAATACAATGGGGAAATGTTTACTTGTTTTCTCGGAAAAAGCGAGTTGAGTGTGCAGTAATTTTAATGATGGGATAAGTGACGATAAGCTATCTTTAAATAATAATTAATTGAATTTCAACTCGAATAAATGTCACTTTATTTTCCTGCGAGTGCGAATCAATAAAAATTTATGTACGAACTTTTCAAATGTCTTACAATCATATCAGAATCATAAAACAGTTTTCTCATGTTACACTTGCAGAGACTATATCAGTTAATCATTCGATGATTTGGCAAAATACCTATGATTGTTTTAAAATACTAAAAGAAATATAAATAAATAAATTGTTTAAACTTCTCACTAAATAAGTGAGCCTCGTAATAATCATTTTACTGTCGTCCGTAATTCCAGCAGTAAAAAATGCCGTAAGGCGAAAATAAGTTTTTCCAATTCCGAGGAGAGAAAGAGAGAGAGGGAGAAAAAAGAAAGTAAAAAAGTGGCACTCCTGATTTCCAGCTCGTTCCCGGGCTCTTTCGTTTAATGCTGCACTCGGAGGGGTGTATACAGGGAGGTTGCGCTAGCAGTAAGGAGAGCCAGTTTCAAGATGATATCTATCTGGAAGTGGGCAGCGCGCGGCGGTCGCGCACCCTTCTTACCGACTCTATTTTCCGGCTTTTTTCGCGCCCGGACAGAAAATAACCCCTTGGCCCCTTTGGCTTTAAACTTTAAATTCTCTTTATCTGGCGAACGGCGTCGATTCGCCGGTCTCTATATAGCCACCCCCGAAGGGATCTCGCGAGGCTCGCCCGCCCCCAGGGGCCGGCGGAAGGTCAGCCTTTTGTTGATTCTTATTTACGAGGCGAGCGTGAGATTCGAGCCGCTAGATTCGTTTCGATTCGTATTCTTCTCGAGCGGCCGCTCTATATCTTCGGATATCCGCTCAGAGCCTTTCGCGCACCCATTCACCGCCTCCTAAAAAATAGGAATCCACTTGGCCCGATGGCGAGCGAGCTTTTTACGCTCCATGCCACCTCTCCTCCCTTCCTGCCTGCCGCGGCGTTAAGTGTTTCCTCGAAAAAGCTCGTCAAATCAACACTCCGGCTCCTCGATTCCGTAAAAGTTCCATCGGTTTACTTTTGTATTATACGCACTCAGGATAAATCGCTTAATTTTAACGCTAATCTGTCGAGAGCAGACGTTCTGTTTTTCTTCCAGACGTAGCGTGAAAATTAGATTAGCCTTCGCGTCATCGATAAGAGAAATTTTTATATCCAACAGAGTGGTTGATATGAAATTGACGAAAAATCAGCGAGATGTCCCGCGTGAAATCAACAGTAATTCACCAACGCCTCAGCCACTAACTTTTTTTATCATCCGACTGGATCTGATTTTTCCTCTATATTGGCAGGGCTATAAATTTATCTGGCGATTCACTTCGCTCGGCCTTATCGAGATATGTTAATCCCACGGCGAATTCCTTACGGCGCGCGGTGCTGGTCGCGACGCGCCGGCGAAACTCCCGGTGAGTTATGGCGAGACGCAGTTCCATTTTTCCTTAATTACGATGTTGCGGAACATAGATTACGATGTTAGACCGGGCGCTCTCAAAAACATCTGTTCCCCTTCTTCGCCCGGGGAAGCAGTAGTAGTTTCGGGCTCCCTTTCCTTCCGCCCTCCGGCGAAGTCGCGCGCCGAGCGACAGCCGCAGCCTCGGGCTTTATTATCCGAATATCGAAGAGAGACGACGACGGCGCGCGGATGCTCGGGAGACCGAGGATGGATTGCAGCATTGTGCCCTTTGAACCGCCCGCGTGTCTAACATAAATAGATTTACGCGCGCGCATTATACACTGCAAATAGCCGCCGGATTCGCGCACTCGCTTTCGCTTAATCAAATCCTCGTTTTAGCGCTGTTTACCAGAATGTTGATTTTCTGTAATAATCCTTTTTTGGGCGTGCATTCGCTTGAAACGGTACTGCGTAGATAAACGTCGTTTATTCATTCGTTACATTCTAACTTAGAATAGAGTAGAATAGTCGTTTATTGTAAATTACAGTATCTACAAAAAGATTTACTAAAGTTCATTTCTTAATGAAACCTTATCTACGGATAACGTATTTTACAAGCAAACAAAAACACGTAGACAGTTAAATTAAGCAACAAACTTGCGATAAATTAACTTGACTTTTAATTAACTTGCACAGATCTCGTAACTTTGTTTAAAAAGTAAAACTAATTAATAAACATATTTATTATGAAGTGAACGAATCACATTAAAATTGCTATGTTTACTAAATACATAATGTAATGATTAAACAAATTTAAAATATCTAATTAACGCGCTTAATACACTTTAAAAAAAAAAACCACTCACTAATTTTACTAGTTTCTCCAAATCAACCCTGCTTCCCTGCTAAAGTATAATTAAACCAATTACGTTTATTAAGAAAAAAAGGAAGAAAAAGGTAAAAAACGACAAAAACATCCGTGCCCAATACCAGAAGCCGAAGTTACGTCGAACAGCGAAACGAGCAGAGATTGAAAATTAATGGGACACGAGATAAAATTAATTTAACGGCTGAGGCAGCAACGTGGTGGCCACGTTGGTGAGCGCGCGGGTGCGCGCCTCGCCCACGGCTATGTGCCGAAGCCTTGATCACAATGGCCTCGAACGCGAGGGCAAACTCTCCGCGGAAGCTACACTCTCCCACGGCATGTACCAAAACATAATTAGCCTGCATTGTTAATGCACCAATATTTGCAGGCTGTCCTGCACGGCCCGCTGCACCGGCCCTGCACCAGCAGCCACCCACCCACCCACCGCTTTTAGCCGAATACGCGCGCTACTGCCGCAACGGTGTTACATACTTCTGCGATGGTCCGTTCGCGGGCCCGTCTGTCAACGCGGCCATTGTTCGACGGGCTTCGATTAGCGCGTGCAAATTGCATTTGGATAATGCGCTCGCGAGCTCGCTCATCGAAAGTCGAGAGCACACGCGGCGACCGACAATGCGCCGGTAGCCCCAGCAGTCGGCGTGTCTATATTTCGGATGCCCTCGGCTTTCTCGCGCTCTAATAGACTCACCTTCGGCGGGCGCAGCCGGCTTCTATCGGGCGCGATCGCTGCCTCGAGAAATCGTTAAGTCGAGAGGCGTGCTGCCGCGGAGCGGAGAAGACAAGCTGCGCGCGCGGGGCGTGCCCCTCGGGGCCTCGGCAGAGCCTCTTCCGTTGGGTAGATCGCCTCTCTTCCGGTGACTTCCGGCGGCAACGCCGCCGATGTGCCCCGGGCCCCATTGTCCCGGATCGCGCGCAAGCGGCGCAGCAACAATCGCGTCTCAAGTTCCTCGAGGCGGGGGGCGGGCGGCTCGCTCTCTCGCTCGCGCTCTTTATTTTGCCCTCTCAATGCGCTCGCTGCGGCATTAGCGGCACTTTCGAGTGTGTACACACGCGGAGCAAACGCCGAGAGAGGCCGAGCGAGTCAAGGAAAAAAAGGCGCGCCAGAGCTAAAGAAAAGAGTCGCGCAAATTATAGATTTGTCCCGACGACCGTTGGCTCCAGTCACGCTATACACACATCGTAGCCTCGCGCCCTTGCCTCCTCTTTATCTCCGGGCGAGCCGTGCTGCCCTTACCTCCGATTTGCCCGTTCGGCGCGTTCTTGTTTTACTCGCGATTTCCCATCGGCAACGGTCGCCGAGGATGAAAATTAAAAGAGAACCCGTGGCGGCGCGGGTAAATAAAAAGAGCGAGGGAGGAAGTGTGAAGGGAGGGCGGGAGGAGCGCGCGGCGATTCTTTTATCTGCTTGATGTCCTTTGAGCGCGTCCGTCAAACGCAGGCCTGTAAAATTACTTGGCGCCGGGAGTCTATCGGCGAGTCGGCTCGACACACAGGAGACAATTTGGGGTGTGAAAAATATTAATAACGCGACCGACGCCGCCACCGGAAGGCAGCGACGTTCCGTCTCTCTCCGACCTTAGCGCTCGCCCGACTCGCATATACAGTGTCGGGGGTGGACTGAATGAAGGAAGGGGTGGTGGGGCGAGGCAAGGAGCGCCGGGCCAGGCGCAAGGGGGTGGCAAGTGTTTCTGTCAGTTTAATAGCTCGGCGCGATCGCGTGGCTGGCTGGGCGCGAGCGAGCTATGCCTTCCTCCTTCTCTTACGACATTACGCTATCGTCACTCTACGTGTCAGAAGTTGCGCCTGCGGGAGCCTCTCTCTATCCCTCGATCCCTCGCACCCCTTATCTCTCTTTCTAACTCCACGACCTGACACACACGCGTTGGGATAATCCTTTGATATTTCCCTCGAGGTCAAGCAGAGACGGTTCTGTTGCGACTCGCCACCGCATCTTACGGTCTATTAAGGCATTGTAGCCTTGTCAAGATTTGTGTTCGACGCTCATTTAACTTTGGAATTGTTTGCATTTAACCCCATCTCACAATAGTTACCTTCTTATAGGATTTTGTGATTAATTCCTCAACGGCTTTCATCAATTTCAGTATTTAACTACCATACTTTTAAACAATTAACTTGTAAAAACATACTTTAATGCAACTAAGTTATTCCAACCTTGAGGAATTAAAATTCAATTAGGTAAATATTCATAGCTAAAAAAATCACGATGAAAATTATTTCAATTTTTTAGCTATTTTGTTTAAATTTTTTTCGTGCAAGATTTAAAAGAAATAGCGAAATCCTTATCCTTCTATTCAATGTTTCACGTTGCTTGCATAAATTTATAACATCACGTCGCGTGCTAGCCGGGTTTTACGTATGCGGAACGACAATTTTTTGCTAGGGTTGCCCGGGATCGAACTCGTCGGGGAACGTAGGGCCCAAGGAAACACTGATATTGGCTTATTTAACGTCGCTGTAAATCACACTAGCAAATACCGGCGGGCGGATGGATGGGGTGCGCCACCGGCCATAAAGTATAATATAACTACACGACACATGTTTTTTTTTTTTTTTTTTCACGCCGCCAAAGTACCCAAGGCGAAGCATTCGCGCGAAATGAAGATTTGTTCCGGAGCCGTTCGTTCTTCGTGAGACACTCGCGCGCCGCGGCGAATGTCGCGGGTCCCCGCGGCCGTACGATATTACGATCCTGCCGCTTTATTTCCGTCTCGCCGAGTAATTGAAACATATTAAAGTGTACTTCCTGCCTACCCGATCTCGAGATATTCTTTTTGTCGTACTCTTTATTCGCCAGGCTTTTCGTAGTGCAACATTTTAACTTTCTTGGAAAATTATTTTTTAATTTTAATATTTTTTTTTATATACCATTTTTATAATTTTATTATCTATTAAAGTTAGCTAACCTGCATGTATTGTAATTTAATTATATATCATATTGTAAAATAGTAGATTGATTTAATTAAAATTAACGAATTTCAAAAATACTCTAGACCGTTGTAGATTTTTTGCATCGTCGCAGCAGCTGGTCAAGTCGTGCAACTCAAATTCGCGGTAAAATTAAAAAACGGCTAAGCCGGAATGGTCCTTGACTAGTGTGACTATTCTTCGTCTCTGTCGTTCGTCACGTTGCTTCCCCGATAAAGGAATTCTTGCCCCCGAAAGTACGCGGAAAGCAACGCGGAAACCAGAGCTCTGAGTTTTCAAGTCGACATCGAGTACGAGATATCACGATTTGACGAGCGAACCGCAAAGTTAGAAAAAAAAAGAAGGGAGCCGAGGTGTATAAGCGTCGATGCGCCGAAGTGGCTCGTCCGAATGTACGAGGGGGGTCCCTCTTGACGTGGCTGACCGGGCCACCGGCTCTCGCCACGTGGGGTCCTCGCGATTCCGGCTTTCGACTGGCGCCCAAAAAGCAGCCATCTCCCTGGTCCGATAAAAAATCTGTCAACGTTTGACCGCGGACTGTCGCCTCCGACAGGCGTTAAGAAGCCGAGCGAGGTTCGAATGTGTGAGAAAAAAACGCAAGGCATTGTTGACGTGATGACGAGAAACTGCGGAAAAAGGTGTTGCATTACGACCATCAACTTTTTTCCCTTCGTAGATCGAAGCTCTTTTTAGTTGTTACGTGACTTTTTAAGAATTTTTTCTATATAAATCAAGGATTTTATAATTATTCGTCTAATTTAAAAAAATTTAAGATTCGTTAATTTTTATTTAAATGAACGGTATCTGTAAGTAATTATTGTTTAATTAAATTATCTATTTTTTAATTTACTTCTTGTTAAACTTCCTAGTTCCATTCAAAAATTTATATTTTTGATTATTTATCATTTTAGATAAGTTAAAAAAAAAAAAAAAAAAAAAAACAATATCAAAATATTAATCTGCTGCATGTATTCTGTAGACGAGATGAGCAAATTAAACAAAATAAATTATTCTATTACTAAAAAGAATGCCATTTTCATTTTTTCAAAAATTATAGACGGTACATATTACAAAGCTTCAATAGATTATTTATTACACTTTTTAGTTATTTTTTTTTTTCGTTGGTTAAAGAGAGTTACCAGGTAAGGGATAAAACATTACGTAAATATGGTTGGTGCATAATAAAAATTCAACGAACCTTCAAAGCTAATTGTTTAATTAAAGAGATCGAGCAGTAACCCAGTTAACCGCCCCCCCCCCCTCCCAAAGATAATAATTTTTCTAACATAAACTCCCCAGCAGAATAAAAAGCCCAAATAAGCTCCAGCACTAAACACAACGAAAGTCTTTGACGTATCGGTTTTCCCGGCAAGGATGTGTGCCGACGTTACTCCGTTCTATTCTTATCAGGTCGAGCCGCGGTTTCTTGCCTCTCTCGCCGACCTCTCCGACCCTCGCCCTCCCACGTCGGCTCGCTTCCTCCACCTCCGCCTCCTCCACCAAGAGTTCGTCCGTCCGCTCCGGCCTCCCTCTCCGCGCGAGCGACGGGTTCCGGCGATATCTCTCTGTCTCTCCCGTGTCCGAGGGATGCTGCGCGCGGCGGCTGCCACGGCGGCGCTTCACCGGCGCGAGCGTCGGCCGGCCGGGGTGGGGGGAAACGATGCGATAGGGGTGGCTCCGCCCGCGGGCCAACCAGAATCCCGGAGCGACGATCCTCGCCACACCCCGGGATCGTCCCGGCGCTCGCCTCTCTCTCTCCCGAGGGAGAATCCGTGCGGCGCGCGCGTGCCATCCTCTCCTCTCCTTCTCTCTCTTTCTCGCTCGCTCGCCCCGACGCGACCCGAGATTTCGGGTCCTCCAGTAGTCAGCCAAGAGCCGCAGCTGGCAGAGTGCGAGAGCTGCACGCAGGCAGGCAACGCCACCCCCTTTACAAACGTCGTACACATCGCGCGTGCCATGGCCTCGTTCGCCGGTGCAACGTCGTGCAGTTTCATGGACTATTGAGGATAGATAAGAGAGAAGACACTCGCGTCTCGTATACACAGTGCTGCGGGTTTTTTTCTTTTGGCGCGGTTATGCGCACGTGTCAGTGATCGCGGAACAGCATCGGTGCCCGATAGGACTGCGCCAGCTGAAATGGAGTGTCTAGATCTGTCCAGCACCATGGTTGATTACAAGAGCAGCGGTAAGTCCGGATTTGCGGAATGGCCCGACCTGTATCCGCGCACTCGCGATCGACCGCACGATAATTCGCGAGCTCGGAGTTACGCTTATCGCGATAATATCGCGGCTCGGCCATCGAGACGCGTAGATATCGGCCGGCTATCTGCGGCCGAGATAACCGTCGCCTGTTTATTTATACGCCGACGCAGGTACTACGAGCTCGAGATGTTCGACGAAAAAAAAAAAAAACGGTGTATTCCGATCCGACGCATTTATCAATTTGACGGGGTCTAGTGGGAGGAAAACTCTGGTCGCTGCTGAATCATTGCGCCTGCCATGATAAAGCGCGAAAAAAATTACGCTGCTCGTTCGATGTCAATAATTAGCGCGTCGCGCAGGCATCTTCGTATCGCCAGGACGTCCTGTGGTCGCCGTGCGGTTTTACGCCCGCGTGTGAATAGAAGCGTTGCAGCGGCTATCGCTGCCGATCCACAGCGACGCTCGTCGCGGTAATTTGCTTAATTATCTCTGGCTTTCCGGAATGACTTCGACGAATATAAAGCAGAAGTGCATTTAGAGGAAAATTTGCGTTTCAATTGTGTCTTTCTACGTCTACGCACTCGATTCTCTTTTTTTTTTATTATCTATATATTCATTTTTTTTTTTTCATAAAAAAGCGAAATTGTGCGACATCGGCTACTTAAATACTGATCCAGTTATCACTTTTATGACACTCGACGTAACCCCGATAGTAAGCAGGCTAATAATTTCGTGGTTCACAGAAAATCTATTGTACGGTGGAGAGAGAAAAAAGTAGGAGAGGAGATAATCCCACAAGGGCTGGTACTACAGCGTTTTATGGGTGCCTCTCGTACTGGCGACATGTCAACATTCTCGAGTCCTAATCTCGGCACTTCGGGCTAATCAAGCAGCTATCATCCGAGGCCTCTTGAGCCTGGGACACTGATGTCGCCTGCTCCCCCCCTCGGACCACGAGTGCATAATCCCAACGGGAGCTAAAGAGCGTCTCGAGGGTTTCTAAATATTTTGTTGCAATATTGTAGCGCGAAACACGGCGCTCGCGGGGGCGTTCATGTCGAACGACACCCCGCAGAGGATCAAGCGGCGACTTTTTACGAGATGACAGCAGCTTATCGCGAGCCTCAGTTTAGTCAATTTCGCTTTGTTTGTTCGCTCGGTGACGGTGTATGCCTGGGTATAAAGAAATTTTTGCAGACTATACTTTGTTAGGTTGTACTTTACAGTTGTGTAAATAATTATTTAAAAAATTTGATATCTTCTAGTGGTAAAAAATAATCAACGAGCTACGATTGATATAGACAAAGTAACACTTGTTATTTGTGTAAAAATAGTAATAGACAAAGCAATCTATTCGGGTAATTTAAAGAAATTCTTTTTCCTGCTTAGTCTAAGCGATATCTTTATATGACACACCAAAATAAGGTTTGAATAAATGTCAGTAAATTCGACCCCAGTCTAGAAGACACTTGTGTATCTAGGATTTCGTAGAGTCATAAAGTCGAGCGAAAGAAATGTAAACAGTCTAGGCGACTGCCTAAGAGATAAATCCCCAAAAAGTACAACACTACTTTTTTTTATACTGCTCTGGAAATGAAACCTCAACAAAATGTAACAATTGAAACTTTTTATGAAAATAATAAGAAAAAAAATATTGAAGCACAATTCGCTTGCACTGAATTACCCAAAACAAACCTATCGCAAAAAAACGTTTTAAAATTCCATAACAGGGACTAGTCTCGAGTGACTCCAATTTCCTTTCACCGTAAGCGCGAAACAAAATTACCGGGTGAATAGATTTGTGCAACCCCACGACACCGAAGTAAAATACCTATCGCGTTCCCCAACAGGCAAAACGACCGAGCTCTCGTCCAAAAAAAGAAAATCAAAACATGGTATACAGTTCCCCATTAATAACGCTAATTCGAGCCGAATGAACCGCAGCAAAATAAAATCACTGCCTCCCTTATCGCGCCTCAATTAATCGACTAACGCAGCGATCCGGTCCACTTTCGCCGCAGGAAGCAGCGACGAGGGCGAAGCGGCAGGTGGAAGCGGGGGAGGCGCGGGCGGCGGCAGCGAGAGCGCCGAGATGGAGGAGAACAGCTCGCTGCGCTCGACGAGCAGCAACAGCAGCAGCGGAGGCGGTGGCGCCGCGGCTTGTCCGCCGGTGCCGCCCTTCAAATCAGAGAGCCACGAGTACGCCCGCGACTTTTCCCTGGGCTGTTCGGCCGACCAGCTGGATTATCACACCGCGCGTCGCGAGGAAGCGCCCAGGTCGCAAAACAGCGACGACGATCGCAGACCCTGGGATCACGTCACCGACAAGCAGCACTTGTTCTTTCGCGATTTTCGCAACTACGTTAAGACGCTGCGACAGGAGGACGATTATTGTAAGTAATCTGTTGCTATTTATTTATTTTTGATTCTTTAATTTGTTTCCCGAATTTTTCTGATTGTTCCAATTGAGATTATTACTTACAATTCGAGAGAACTGATTAATTTATCTTAATATTTGAAGATTTTGGTTTTTATCAGTAATGGAAACATCCGTCTTTAATTAAAAATAATATTTTGCTGAATTAATTATGATCTTGTATAAATTCTTGTACAACAAAATAAATTAAATTTTCTTCAAATAGAAAAAATTTAGATAATGAATGTTACAAAGTAGCAAAAACAAATTATTTTCTTTTAAATTGAATAAAAAGCAATTGAAAAAAAAAATGACGTTTGTTTTCCTAGATGGTTCTATAAAACAGGAGCCGATAAATCTAAAGGACTATCTGTCCTCAGTCGACTGGGCGAGCTTGTTACCGGACAGTCTGCAGGTGTGCATGTCGTTCTCGGGCAAACCGTACATCCGCGTGGTCAAGGAGATACCCGAGGGCACGAGGTTCGGCCCTTATTCCGGCAACTGGCACGACTTCAGCTACACCGACGTAAGTCACCACCGGAAGCGTAACCCGGCCGATGCAATAGTACACACGTAATAACGTATATCGGGAATCCGGGATCCGATATGATCTTCGTCCTACATGATCTCGTCGGGGAGCCACTCGCGCGGCGATAGCGTCGAGCCGTTTGAAAGATGATCGATCTGTTTATAACGAAGAGAGAAAGAGAGTCGCAGGAATGTCTCCGGCTCCAGGGGCGAAGCAGCGTCGAATCTCTCTCCTATCCTACCGGCTTAATCCTCGGTATTATCCGGGCAGATGCCGGCAACGACAGAGTCGTCTCTCCTTTTCTCTCTGTCGCTCCTCTGCCGGCGACAGCGACCACCTGGTTCGCCCAACCTACTCTCTTTCTCACTCTTGCGCGACGCGATACTCGGCTCGCAGCGAGGTGTCATCCGTGTTGACAGATCTGTCAGTTGCGGAGCTGCGTGGAACACCTTCCCGAGGATTTCCAAATTTTTGACTCGAAGAAGAAAAAAAAAAAGGAGGAAGGAACGATGAAAGCCCGTCCGAAGGAGACCGAGGCTCGCACCTTTTCCCTCGCTCTAAATCCGCGCTGCCGAGCGTCTTTCTTTTCATTTCAATATTCTATTAGCAGGTAGTGTGGCCGACATTCCGCCGTGGACGTGATGTCTTTCTCCGAAATCGTCCCCGAAAAGTGCAATCGATTGGGCAACCGAACTGGATTTTCCAGCTCGATGAAGGAATTTAAAAAAATGCTTTCACGGATTTCCAATTTTTTTTTTTTTAAGTATAATTTCAATTTCATTCATTCTCAAGTATCTAATAATTGGTCGTCTAAAAAAAAAAAACTAAAACAATTATTTCGCGAACTAATTACCGACGTGGAAAATTCATCCGCCAAGTATAGAGCGTCATAGATCAACCAAATTGAATTGGTAATTCCTGCTGATCCGAGCGAAAGAAGCCGTCGAGAGTCAGAGAAATCAGCGAGCGATTGCAGCCCCGAATGGAGCCGGGCCACTGGCCGACGAGAGAGGCAGGGGGGAGGTGGTGATAGATATGATAGCGAGAGCGCATGTCGCACTGACAAAATGTAAATGGCTTCATCCATCTAACGGCCGACAAAAAGGCAGCCGGGACCAACTGTCGACCGGCTATTACAGGATAGATTAAAGCAAACTACCCCTTCGCTACGGCGGACGATCTATCAACCCCTACGCGCCCGCGGGCACATCGTGTGCCTCCCGGCGCCGCTCCGGTTTTACGAATTTCACACGCGCAGCGTCGGGCATCGATCCCGGGGAAATCGCGACCGCGAACTCGCGCGAGCACCCCGATTTTCCCGAGGGGAAACCGATCGCCGCAGTAGAGGTTACAGTTTACACATACAAAAAAAAAAGAGAGCGGTGCAGATGATTCGAGAAAACTTGTCTCCCTCGTCGCGCGCACCCTTAATCCTTTTCTCACATCTCCGGCGCGTTATACATCGAAAATAGAAATAGAGCTGTAGCGCAAAAAAAAAAAAAAAGAAAGCGAGGGGCTCGAGATTGAAAGGAGGCGAAGGGTAAAGGAGGCGCCGATCGGCCATGCGAGACCGAGCAAACCGACGGTTTTCGCCCCAAAACTCCTGGCTCCGCAGCGTGTAAACGCCGCCTCACCTGCTGTGCGTGGACGGGATTTTTTTTCTCTCTCGAGCCCCGAATTTCCTTTCCAAAGTGGATAAAAAAAGAAGGAAGGAGAGGGAGAGAGACAATCCTATCCTGGGGGGGCATTGCGAAAGGGGAAAGAGGTCTTGCGGGTACGTTTAGCTCGTTGACGCGTAATCAAACGGCGGCGTGGCGTGCTTTCGTGGCGGCTAAACCAATCTTGGGCTTAGCGCGCTCGCGCGTGAGTCCGCGCGCGCTCACCCCTCGACGTTGCGTCGCCGGTTGAGGCGCGCTCTCTACTACTCCCCGAGCGCGCAGAGGCACGACACCAATTTACCGGATGATCGCGACGCGCCGACGACCGCCCAAATGATCAACTCGCGCGCGCCTACCGTGCCACGCGATTCGTTAAGCTCGTTTATTTTAACGCGGATGAGCACGCTGCTCACGCCCTTTTCGTTTGATCCTATTTGCCGAGAATTCACGTTATTGGATAAAATTTCAGGTAGTTTATTTATAAAATTTTGTTAGCACTTGTTTTTTATTCGCTAGACTACTTAACTTGTTAAAATTACTACTGCAAATTAATTCATTTAAATGAGCATTCTTACGTTGCAATGATAACTAAGATTTTTTTTTGCAATGTTAATGGGATAACTTATTTAGTGGATAATAGAATACTTTCGATCTCTGAAAGTATTCTATTGAATTATTGTTACTAAAGGTTCGCCTATGAATTCAATGGGTTAAGAGAGTATTTTGAAACTAATCCTTTTCAAGAGAATTTGAAGAACTAAATAAACTTTATCCCGCTTACTTCAATGTACACCACTTAAACTCAGATTCCCGTCTCCTTTTTGTCGAATTACGTCGTTCCCCCGTCATATCGCAGCCGTCGTTATTTCCACGTGATTGCGACGCCCCCTCTTCCCGCAATGATCGCGGCACAATTGCTTGTTTTTCATGCACGCGCTCGCCGAGAAAAAGCGGAGGGATGACGCCGCTGGGGTCACAAGGAGAAGCGGGCACAGCCTACACTTTTTTGCCAAATCGTGCGGAAAACCGCGTTCTCGCTCTACACACGCCGAGGACCGTTGCCGCTGACAAATTATATAAATGGTGAACTCGGACAAAAGCGGACGCGACCGCAGCGCCGTCGTCTCCTCCGCTTACTCTCTACCCATTTCTGGACTATTAATAATAATAATTGTAAGAGGCTCGCGTGGCTTTCCCATCCATTCTCCTCCAGTTTTGTCATCCGCACTCCACCCGCCCAAAAAAAGCCTAATGATTCCACCAAACGACGGTAAATCCCCCGAGCCACTCAATAGCGACTTAAACGGAAGCTCGCGCCGTCCAATTAAATCTGAGCGGCGCACAATCGGCTCTCGCCTAACTCGCGCATTCACGCTCCAAATTCGATGAAAGCCGGTGGCAGCGAGCTAATTGAGTCCGCAAATCCGCGCGCGAGAATGGGCCTTTTGGCCGCAGCTGTTCAAGAGACCACGTCAATGCGGGGAGTGGCGATTCCCGCTGGACGCTTTGCGAAAAGTGCTCGCATTGCGCGCGTCCGGAAGCGCACCAACGACAGAAAAGGGGGCAGGCACAATTGCGTCGGCCGCAAGGAACTTCCCAGCACTCGCGTTCCCAAGGCGTAGGGTTACCCGCGTGGCTTTTCCGAATTTAAATTTGTACGCCGTCGGGAAACTAGAGACAATCGCGCAACGCTTTGTCTGTCCGTCAAGCCTGACGCGCCTCCGGAGGAATGTGCGCCTCGATTATAAAGAGACCGAGGCGCAAGTGAGAAGAATTTCGCCTCGTTTGAGCTCTCCTTTCTCTGGCAACTAAACCACTTAAACGTCGGATTCATTGATTTTATGAAAATTTGTCAGGGTGCGCCACGGGGGCATCTCGCTTCTCTTCCTTATTCGATCCCGAAACGCGATACTTGGAAATGGAATTGAACTTTATTTAGCGTAAGAATAAACGAGGTACATTCGGAAGCGGGCAGGCGACCTTGCGGGAAAAAGGGTTGCGCGCGCGAGGTACCGAGCCGGTCAGCGAGAAGACACCTCGCGACAAAACGACAATTTGTACGAGCTAGAGAAGTGACCGACTAACTAGCCCGTTTTTTTTTTTACGACGAGCTCCCTAGAATCGAGTTCTCTCCGGCGCCTCGCCTTTTGCTTCTTGATTGACAGTCCCGCCGGTTTACGAGCGCCTCTCGCATTATGTTAATAACTATATGATACGGCTTTGTCGCGAGAGGTCGACCCGCGCCAGTGTATATTTTGACATTTAAATTTACTTCACGCGCGGCGGGCGAAAGTGACTGCGATCCCTTGCGAGGCACCTCGGAACACGCGCAGACGTTGGTGCTCCCTTGTCCCAGGTCCATTCATAATTCGCGCATAATCGTCCCATCCCATTCGCATTCATTTGACCCGGGGATCGATCGCTCGCACCACCTCGCGGATAAACACCGGCGCGTTAATGCGCTAGACGCTGAATCGAAGTAGAATATTGCCGGGGGATTCTAAATAAAAGAGCCGAGGTACAGGACGCGCACAAAAGTAATGGAAATCTCGTTCATTGCTACAATAAAGCGCGCGACGTTCGAAATAAACACTGTTTCCGGGATATTAATTGTACTCTCGCGTGAAGAATCTCTCGTGAAATCTGTGATGTCGTAGCGGATAAAATTTTTCGTTCATAAGCCCGAGATAGAGATCGGCGCGCGGCCTACCCTCTCCTCCGCGCGTGACGCCCACCTCAGTCCAGCCGACCGAAAAGCGATAAATCTCCGGGGCAGCGTTTATCTGCCGAAAATGGGTATAAGCGCGGCACGTGCGTTGCTCGCCGCGACGCTGACACCCCACATCGAGTCCACTCCTTTCCCGTGGTGCGAGAGAAGAAGGGACAGCGGCGAGGTCTCTGCAGACTTTTGTGCGCCGACGCCGAGTAAATTAGAGATGTAAGGAGCAGACGGAGAGCGAGAGAAAGGTAACTAGGCGAGCGAGGCGAAAACGATTCGGCCGGGAGCCCGAGTGACAGAGCGAACTACGCTGGTGTGTGAGAGAGAAGGGGGGAGGAGACTGCGCGTGTAGGAAGCCGTTTCGCCGGTGCGAGCAAGAGAGACCCCCGCAGATTTAATTGAACTTGTTCGCAACTCATAACGAGAAGTCGAGTAAGTGCTACGGTTATAATTTACGGAAAACAATCGAGCGCCTTTGATGTGGTGCCGCGATTGTCTCGGGGCCTCCGCCAACCACCCCCTCCCTCCCCTCTCGGCGTGAGCTTCTCTTTCGCACCGCCGACTGATTGGCAGAACGACCATAGCGAGGGCACAGCCGTGAAAATTGCTCCGAACAGTCTGCAGCTCGTAGTTAGCTTTCATAATATCCAAAGGAATATCGGGGCGACGTTGTTGCCGGGGAACTTTTGCATTACGCTAAGCTTTGTTACGAAACGACGCTATCTCCGTAAATCTGGAGGAATGATGAATTACTACGGAAAGCAAACACGAAGGGAAAAATACATATACTTTAGAAATAAGTTGTTGAATATTTTTGAATTGCACGAACATGAAAATGTTTTTTATGAAAATGTTTTTATGAAAATGTTTTTTAACATATCTTCTAAAAATATTCGGATTATTTGCAAGATCGAAGGAAATAGTACATTTCATCAATTTCGTCTCAAATCATTAAAGAATAGACACGCGGGATAGATTCTTTCTTCATTTATGATTAAAATGAAATTTAAAAAAAAAACCTTTGTTATTCAATAAATAGAAAAAGTGACTGAAACGTATTGAATTCTTAATATTTATATAAGCGTAACATAATATACCCTATTTCCTTCGATCTCTCAAACAAGGCCGAATGCAATTACAACTTCCCTGCAGTCGTCGAAACGGCAGGATACCTCAGCGAAGACAGATGGCTCACTGTCAACTCAGTTCCAAGCGATTTCCCTCCTTTTTTTTTATCGCAAATTTCGACGAGCGTCTGTCAGAGAGCGCGTAACAGCATCGGATTACCGAATGCAGAATCCCAATGAGCTGCGAGCGGGGGTCGTGTTCTCGGTGATCCGGAGCAAAGGCGAAGGAAACGCGCGTGCACAGCGGGTTAAGGGCATTTCTGCCGGTCGACTTGACATATTGGACTAAGGGCAAGCTGCGCTCCTGGGTACAATGACCGTGATAATCTGCTCCAACGGGGAACGGTCCAACTCAATATCCACTGGGAATCCGAGCCATAGCCCCGGGGCACGCGCGAATCACGGGTTTCCGGGAAAACCTTCAAATTATCAATTATCTGGTACGCGCCAATGCCCCCTTTTTTTAAGGGACACACGCCTCGCGAAAATTTATCGTGACTCAGCGCCTACGGAGAAAGTGAGGGAGCAAAAGTGAGAGAGAGAGAAAGAGAGAGAGAGAGAGAAGGAAGAGTCGAGCATCAATCATGGGACGCGCCTGGGATAACATCGCGTGCGCGGCCCGACAAATCTTCGCGAGAGTGAGATATCGAGTCGGGCGCACGTCAGGCGCACGAGCTTCCGTCTTCGTCATGGCCTCGGCGGCAGCGCGCGGGCTCCTATGGCGGAAAAACAATTTTGCCAAATTTTCTGGTAAATAGGCCTCTAATGATCGATCATAGCTGGGGGGGCTGGCTTTGACGCGCTGATATAATTTATACCGTTAGATAGAAAATGGGGGTAGCTTCCCTCTTGTCGGGCCCGAGGAGAGCGAGAGAGCCCGCGGGAACTCGAGGGTGGCATCTGCTGCGCGTTAGACACGGCTCGCAGGACACCGCCTCGCCTTGTCATTACGCGAGTTATGCTCGCGCGCGCGCACACCGACGGCCCCGAAGTCAAGTGCCGAGAATAGACACGGAAACTCGACACTGCGAACTGCGTGTTTTCGGAAAAACGCCCCGACGATGGCCGTGGCCAATCCGCCTTTCGAGTCTTGCTCTTTTATTGGAGTATCTGCATGCTCCGGGGGGGTGGCTCGATGACTTCTAATCGCTGTCGGTGAAAACAATCAATCTTACTTGTAACCATCGCCAAATGTATTACATGGATTTTTCATTATAGTCGTATACGTTTTTTTCTTTTTTTTAGATTTGATACATATTTTTCTATTTAATTTGAAAATTTACATTACACGTTTTATTATACGATGTATTTATTAAGCAAGATTATTTACTACTTTTTCACTGTGCTCTCGATAAATAAGAACCGTTAAAATTTAACGCCACTGCCTTCGTTCAATTTTCCCGGAAAATTGCGTGCACTTGGCTTGCGATACGTTTATCCAAACTCTCCAGCTTTGTAGCCCCTGCAGCTACTGCTTCATTCGACTCAGCTTATAAACAGTCGGTTGAGCTAATTCGTCGCGCGTCAGCATGTAGCTCGCTCAATTATCATCCCTTAAATAACAGGCCTGTTTACGATTCTCGAGCTACTTGTCGCAGTTAATACGGCACAGCAGCTCCTTGCACGCTCTCCCTTCACCCCGCGCATAGCTGGAGCCTCTACAGAAGATGCAGAGTATCGCGCTGGCGACATCTTTCCTTAATTCCCACAGGGGCCTCGGATCTCGCTTAATTAATGCTTAATTAATCCCCGGCAAGCCGACCGTTGTCACGGCGCCGCCGTTATTACGTCCGCAATCTTGGGCGCACGCGCGCTATTCACGACCTTTGCCTTTCAGTCCCGCGAGTGGGGGGCACGTTTCCCGAAGAGAGGTTTATAGAGTAGCGGCGTTAAAAGCATTTTTGCGTCGGCCGCGATGCGGCTATCATCCGGCCATCGATCGGTTTTATTCATAACCTTAGGCGGCGACGACCACCCCCTCTGACCCGTGCTCCGTCACTTCCTCCGTCGATCTAAAAGGGGTCACTGCCAGGAGCATTTAATTAAAGTTTTTAGATCGAATTTCTTTTTAGTTATAGTTACACTGGGAAGAATAATTACTGAGGTCGGACAGGTTAATTTTTAGCGCGAGATTTAATTATGACGATTCTGGATGCAACGGTTCAGCAGTTCAATTTTATTGCTTACAAGAAGAACTGTCTAGTCTAGTAAATTTTATTACAATTAGATTTTATTTGTCACTCTAAAGCTGAATAAGCGATACTTTACTTAAACTTGTCTATATATAATATAGATTTATATTATATAAATACTTATATAAATTTATATAATTTATAGTTTTTCAAAAGATTTATGAGACTTCTCGCGTTTTAAACATTCAAAATGAAACTGCTGAGAAGATCACAGATGTCAGACGCAAAATTTTATTGACAAAAGCAAGCAAATAGAGCTTAATGGTGGATCCCCAAAATATCCGAAAACTAACTTAAAGGCATCCCAAAATCCTCGATCGTTAGCGAGATCCTAGGAAGGTTCTCGCCGCCCCCGCTCCCACCTAATCTGACTTTAAAAAACGTAGCTCACCCCCTCATTTCCCTCGTTAATCCGGACGAGGTGCGCGTGGGTGCATATATACGTCGGCTTCGCACGCGGCGCGGCATGCATTACAGATCGACGCGCATAAAGCGACGACGGCAGGACATTTTTCGCGGCGCACGAGATGAGGATCGGTGGGCGTGGCCGGAGCGGCGCGTCTTCTTCAGCGCGCCAGGGGGACAATGGCGAGGCGTGCGAGGATCGGCAAGCGGCGATTACGAGGGCCCTCGGGCCCTGACGTCTCTCTTTCCTCGGACGCTTTTTCCACGGACGCACCAGATAAAAGAGGGGAGTGTGATGCTTTGGTCGATGAGGACGAGCGGTGCGGATCCGATCGTGTCGGAGGTGTGAGATTACAAAGGACGACGATCGCGCGCGTTTTGTTCCCGGCTGTCCTCTGAGATCGACGAACCGCTCGTGTCCTGCTCATCCGCACGACTTGTACCTTAAAGCCTTAGCTCTGTTGTGGCCTTTGATGGGTCTATTCATGGTGTTTTTGGAATTTATTAAAATTTTTGAAAACTAAATCTAGTCATTGGGTATTAAAAACTACATTTGTTAATAGTAATTTTATATAAAATTAAAAAACACTTCTTTAATAAGCTATTATAAATTATATTTTCTTTAAATATCAGATAAATTTTTAATAAAAATTGGCATCTTATTTTACTAGTATCCAAGAGCGATAACCATTTTCAGAGTAGACAAAATAAACTCCGTTTATTGAAAATAAATAGGAGCAACAAAAAAGAAGTAAAAATGACGCTGACCATTGAATTCACGTGGAACACAAGTTAGCGGAAAAGTCTTCAAGGTAGGGACAACAGATCTAGGGCATTGTGAGGGTCGAATGGGCCCCCCGTCGAGGCTCATCTCGGCGTGTCGGTCGAAGATGATGGGTCCGCTCGGCTCTTTCAACGGCCTCACCACAATGGAGGTGTTAGAGCAGATAACGAGGCAAGATATCTCTTGTGGAAAATCGCGGTAAGCTGTTAAATCTCACCCTCCTCCCGACGTCTCTCTCTCTCTCTTTTTCCGTGCAATATAGGTAAAAACGTTGAGCGACACAGTGCCCTGCCTGCAGTAGCGCTAGGAAAATTTCGACGAAGACGAGTACGAGGCGGAGAGTCGAAGAGGCGTTAAAATCTCGCAATTAAAAAGCAGCGCATTTTATGCCAATTTTAGCAATTCCACGGTGTTGACCTCGCGTATTGCGCCCGCTTACCCGAGAGAAGGTGCAAAGATCCCGCTGCCAAGTAATTATAATTTAACGCATCGCGCTATAAAGGTTCGTGGCACAATTTCTAAGCCCTCTCTATCTCGGCCTCTTTCTCCAGCCTTTTCGGAATCTTAAGCGCATTGCCTCGCGAGAAATTAAACGTTCACCTTTCCCTCCAACTCCGAAAGAACCTTAGCACCGAAACGCATAAATTATCGCCTTCCCTTCAAAGCTCGCCGCGAATTCAGGTTATTAATGAGCATCTCGACGAATCAACATGCTTCCAAAAAAAAAAAAAAAAAAAAAATCCTTCTTTCCCTGAACGCGGAAAAACGCGCGACAGCCCACGGCATGCGGATTATCAGGCGGGGGCACAAAGGCTCTTCGACGACTGTCGCCGCGCCGCTAGAATTGAGTCAGTAGCTGGAAGCGGGCCGCATCTGGAGGAGGTCGATAATGGGGGATGCGTTATAGGGGCAAATCTGCCGCGGGAATTGTCCGCACATGTCCGGGGCGCGCGCCGCAGGCCGACAAAGCGATCGACTCCCGCTGCGCCGGCAGACGAGCCCGGCCTCACGTTCACGCGCGTGTCGTCCTCGGCGCGACCAAGGAACAACAGCCAGGAACGTGTCGCGCCCAGTGTATAAAGCCGCGATATCTTTGTGCAGTGGTCTTTCTCTCGCGCTTTATCGGTACCGCTCAATGCGGCAAATCTTGCGGTGGAAGCCAGGTTTACGAGGACAATGAGAGAGATTTATGCGTTTTCCGATGCTTTCCTGAAAAGCTTGATTAGGAATCGAAGTGTCATCCGTCGATGCGTGAGATTTCTATCTTCTCTGATTTACGAGCATTATTTTTTATTGTTTGGTTATGGAAACAGCTGCCGAGAATTTGAATAATTTATGGACTCAGAACTAAATACACGAATACCCGCTAATTCTAATACTTTTGTGAGGGAAAAAAATTGTGCATAGAATGTAAATTCAATAAATTTAGATCAACTAATACCGTTCGCCCAGTGCTACAAAATTTATTTTCTTTGAGCTAAGAAAAGTTTCTTCACTTAAAAAAAAAAAGAGGAAGCTCCGAAAAATTTGTTTACTCGCCTCGACGAGCGCCGAGTTAACACATCATTGTCGGGAGGTGTGACGGACCTGTAAAGCCTAATCTGTCCGTGTCACCCGCGGCGCAACGGATAAGCGGGGTCGCTTCTCTCCTCGGCAAACGTCTTCCAGAAACGGTCCCTCGGCCCGGCCACAGAGCAGTAGCCCTCGTGGCATTAAGATGGGTCTGAAAAATTGTCCGGGGTCGACGGTTCTTCGCGCGAAAGTCCCATTGTCCTGCTGCGAACGAGGAGCACGTTACGAGTTCGCTCACACCAACTACCTGCTGAACCAATGATACTTGTCTAATACTTTTGTCCGCCTCCATCTTTCATTCGTTCTGTTTTTTTTTTGTTTTTTTTTGTTTTTTTTTTTTACAATATTATTGATAAGTACGAGTTTTTGTTTTTTGCCTTGATCTTTCCATTCGACATGACGTAAATACGTAATTTTTTATTTTATTATAATAAATTTAGGAAATTATGTTAATAATAACTTTTAAGTCGCATAAATGTTTTCAATTAATTTTATAATACTTTAATAATCTCACTGATGAATTTTGAATTTTATAATAACGTATCTATTAAAATTTACATTGTAGTTTAAAATTGTAAAAAAAAATTACGAAATTACGTCAAAAATTTGGATAAAAAGTTTGTTTCCCAGAAGCACAAAAACTCACCTTACCGTAAAAATTCTCAACACTTGGAACAATAAGACTTTCGGTAGTTTTCCACGACGACGCGCCCGATTGCACAAGTACGCTAGCCGGAAAAATCGCAAAGTCCGCCTAAACATTCGGTGGTTGCCCTCGAGCGGTCACGAAGAAGAACACCAGGTACGGAGTGTCGAGGCGTAGCTAAGCCGTCCGCGAGCCATCCCCGACTCATCCGACGTTTTCCACGAGTACCGACCGCAAAGCACTGCGGGTTTTTCGCGCGATCCGGATTATTGCTCAGCGGGTGACTGCAATCCTCAAAGTAGCCTTCTTACTTTAAAATGTGGCCATTATGTAACCGAAAGACGGATTCTCGAGTTAGAGATCGGTAAGCCGAACTTCTTCTATCTGATCGAAAATCTATGCGATCGTACGTTTTTAACGATAAAAACATCTTTTAAATGGTGTGGTATCGAGTATTCTTTTTTCTTACCTAAGTTTGGTTGAAGTTATAAATACCGAATGCATTGGTAAATCCTAATCGTTTTTATGGTTGCATACCTAAATAAAGGTGTAAACAGTATCATAATTTTTTAATTATAAAACAAAACAATAAAAATCTTTCCTTTAAAAGATCGGGATTTTTTACAACGTACATAAAACTCTACCGATAGTTTGTTCGAGAAAACAGCTGATGCACCGACTGCCAATAGTACTTGCACAACTCCGATAAGCAGCGAAACTCGAAGAGTGATATTCCTCTATTTATTTATCTCGGCACCTCGCATTATCCTCGCTCACCTGCCAAGGCACCTGTTCCGAGGTCTCTTTTGACCTGAAGGACTCAATACCCTCGCAAACATCCGCGATCGTCTTTCGCCGAGGGATCGGTGTACCTTCTCCAAGCCGCATTTGCTTATACCCAAAATAAAGAGCCGCGCGCTAAAAGTCCCAGCTTTACAGCGCTCGTAAATGGGATGCCGCTCTATCTGTGGAATTCTCCCGATACTCGGATTATCGCGCACGTTTACGGCGCCTCTCTCGCTTGAGGTGCGATGTTCCCTCGTTAAATAAATATTTCCAAAACATCTACAGGTGTATCGTCCCCTCCAAGAAAAACGCTCGCACACCGAAGAAAGTATTTCGAAAACCATCGAAGCGATCGTCCTAGGGCATTGTCTGCTAATGAAACCGACTTCGCGCGAAATCGATCATCATAACTTACGACGGCTCGGGATGCCGTTTTCATGTTTCTCGACGCAACGGCGACGTCACGTGCGCGGTCGCTGGGGTGCGTCCAGTGAGGGAGAAGCGCCCGAAGGGGGGCGAGACGCTTGGCTAGCCATGCGTCGCGGCGCGCCCGCGCAAGACAATTGAAAGAATCACTTGTTCGCCTCTCTCTCGCACTGACACCGAGAGCCCACAAGGGGGTGGATGAGGGGGTGCGATGTGCGGCGAAAAAGGCGACCGCATGAACCCCTCGGCCCGGCGACAAGTGAGAAGCGCTGAAATTAGCTGCGCGAGGAGAGGATCATTATTGCGGAGTAGAGGCGATGGGAACTTGCGCGAGTCAAGTGTCTGTCAGGGCCAAAGCGACGCAACCCCCGTGGAACGATGCGCGTTTTGTGCAACGCCCCCATGCAAGGCCTCTTCATTGTCACGCCGCTATTAAGATGTATTATTTACGGATGATGTTATTCTTTGGCTTCGCCCGGGTGACAATTGCTTTATTGCTACTGTCGAGTTTCATTATTCTCGTTGAATTATTATATAGCTTCTCACGAACTCGATGGTAGAACATTTAAATTGAACTACTGCTACACCGTTGTTTTTTTTTTTAACGGAAAAGGAATTTATTTTATTACAGATGCTGTTTTCGTCGTTCGACGACTCAAAGGACTGGATGAAACTGATCAGGGTCGCGACGAATCCCGAGGAAGTAAATCTGCGGAAAATTAAGGACAAGGATGGAAACGTAAGTTCCCAATTTGTTTACCCTGTTGTCAAACAGATGTAGTATCAATCATAGCGAATTGTTTTATTTGGTCAAAGTGAGCCGATTACGCACAAGCGGTGCGTTTTTTACGATTAGCCAACCTGCCTTTTGAAAAGTCACCTGCGAGTCAAAGGGCCAACTGACGTCAGCCCGACGTACTATGCGTATCGCCGTCAGTTGCTCGGGTCAAAATAACAATTTCGTATGCGGGAGCCTCGGCATATTCCCAAAGTGGCGAAGAACGATCGTTGAAGCGATTTTAACTGATTTAACATATGTTGCCCGCGTTCTGCTGGAATGAACATTCCACGCAAACTGCTTCTCTAATCCCCCCCGCGATGAACGACTTCCTGGCATCATTCGACTTACGTGAAATACACCGAACGTACGACTTTCTAGTTTCGTCGGTTTACCCTACTTTAAATAATGATTATATTGCGATCTCCAAGGCACATTAGTAATTACCACGTTTAAGTGCTCATTTGAGGAGCATCATAAATAATTTTGCTTCCTAATAGAATTTAACACTGTTATCGTCTGGGAAAATAAAGTCAGCTATGTTGCTGATTTAGTAAAATTAACGACGTTCAACTTAAATAATTTAAAAATATTAGAATTAATTTTGGTTCTTTTAATCGAAAATGTATCTGATAACTTTTATTTTACCCAAAAATCTTTTATTTAAATGCCTCTATTAATATAAAATAATAACTTTTTAAATGTTAAGAGATAAAAAAGATTAAAACGATGCTACTTTACTGTAAAAAAAAAGCAGTTTGATTTAATTATAATATTTTATTCAATTATATTTTTTTACTACTGGACGAATGTTTGCACCAATAATTCTGATCATCTCAATTCAATAAAATGACAACCCCGTCGAATATCTTCTACACGAACGAATTGCCTGTTCGCAGATTTACTTAGAAGCTAGCCGTAATATATCCACGAGGGAGAAGCTGCTGCTGGGCTGCCCGGAGTCGTCGCTCTGTCCGACGCAGCGCCGGCTGAACAACGAGGACGAGAACACGAGCGAGTACGGTAAGTCACGAAGCCCGATTCCACTTCAATATCGACTCGACTGGGCAGGTGTGAGCCTCTCGACTCCGGAAAATCCCTTCCCTGCTGCGGGGGCGGGCGCGAATCGCGTGAAACGCCGAGTCGTCGAACGCAACGGCGGCGGCGCGCGCGGTTAAGTGCGTAACGACGCCCGTCACGGGCCCCTGCACCTCCGGCGTGATTCACCTGGTCGGCCGTTGGCCATTATCGACCCCCGACGCGCGAGCGATTATCACGACGTCCATCCGCGATGGCGGCGCGCGCCTCACCGGGGTAGTTTCACTTTTTTCTCTCTTTTTTTTTTTGTTGTTGACTCCAAGTTGCGGGTATTGTTCTCCCAATCGTCCGCGTTTTTCTCCTCGTTGCTTTCCTTTGTTATGCCTCGAGGGGCTCTTTTTATATTGTTAAGTCAAAGCCGACTAGCCCACACTTTTCAATCCGACGCGAGAGTCCGCCTGCTGTGGCGAAATAATGGGACATTTATTTATCTTTGATCTCGTGTTTTTCACGATAAATCCACTCAATTATTAGACGCTATTCATGACATTTCTTGTTTCCATTCATGTCTGCAAACGTTTGTTTTTAAACTGGCATATATACTGGCTCGCGAATAAAGTGTAAAATTTTAATTTTAATTCGAACCGCCGCGCGCAGGTGGAGATTAATTTCATTATAAGTTTTCCCGCGCTCATTCGCTGTCCGGTTGTAATTTGCGAGAGATGGTTCGCCGATGTAGATGGTTTACGAGGTGAAGCGCCGGGAGTCGAGAGAAAGGTTATACGACATCCAGATGTCGCGGTAATTAAAACCAGGCTTATTGTTAAAGTTAAGCGCGCAGCACCCTACGAGACCAAGCGTACCTCCACTTCTCATTCACGGCTGCGCTCCTCTTATCATTTTACGATCCCTTGTATACCAATTTTCTTTTTTTTTCTCAACTTTGCGCCTGCAAATTAGTCGCGAGATAAAATGATTTCTTTAATTAAATCCTCTACTTTTCTAATAATATACCATGGCTAGCATGATTAATACAATATAAATAAAAAATATAGCTGTTGTTAATTAAGTTTAATGCAAGATATAACTAAAATTTTCCTTGAATTATAAATACTTGACAAAAAAGAATGGAAAACTGTAAAAATTGTAATCTCTAGTTTGATAGCTACAGCGTACAGTACAATGTATGAAAGAAACATGGGATACGCGCGATAAATTGCAGGATTTAATTGTTTTATCTTCGCGTTCGTTCATTAAAATTATTATCGTGCACCGATTGGGCAGCCTAACTGTACCGGAAACGGCCGCAACCAGTTCCGGGCAAATGTTTATCCATAATTCTCACGAATGCAAATTTATCTCCTCTGAAAATTTATTCAAAGGCATCTGCGCTCTACATTTTCTCGCAGCGGATATAACTTCTTTAGCGCCGAGCTCCTCGTTCCCTTCGGTCCCCGTGAAGACAATGATCGTGCCGAATATAATAAAGAAGTCGTTTTATAGGAAAACTTAGGGTGGCAATTAAGAAGGCAGCCGCCGGCAATGTTAATTGCTGAAAATTAATTAAAAGATTCAGGCTCGAGCGTAGCCGGGCTTTAAGGAGGGAGACAGAATGACCTGACAATTTTCATTTGCGATGAAATATTTCGTTCAATTTTAACCCAAAAAACTTTAGCAGCGTCGCGTCGTTCGATAAAATTTGATTGAAAGAATACGTAAAAATAACACGAACAAATTAACCAGCGCGAAATTTTATTTAATACACGTTGATTTAGTAGAATCTGAATATACACGCATGCAATAACCACACACCAAAATTTCGGTTATCTATCATAAGCTTGTAAAGACTGACACGATCGACTAATAATTTACACCGCAAAAATTATGCGAGCAAAGCGCGGAGAAAAATAGCTGTTAGTCGACCTCGCCCCGGCTACGGGAATAATGATGTCAAAAAAAAAGAAAAAAAAAAAAGAGAGAAAAGGAGGCGTGCGTATGCAACCCTTGCACAGGGGGGCATCTGCGCCGGCGTGAAGGGATTTTCACGTCCCTTTTTCTACCGGTGGGAGGGGGGCGCGATCGCCGCCGGAGACACCGGAGAATCGCTTTAACGTGCCTCGGGGGTGTGCTACAATGCCTCCGTCTCACTTCGACCCACGCGGCGCGAATGCCCGCCGAGCATTGAAATGCAGACCTCAGATATATAATATTTCGAGCGGGCCGCTTCGCATTGTGCCGGCCGGCTTTGTGCGCAGTAGGGGTTATTATGCTCCCCGGCTTGTTGTTCGCACTTCGCGCATAACTCTCGCGCACGCATTTAGATAAATGCCCCGCGCGATTTTTCCCCGATATTTGACGCTCCGCGAGATAAACATCTGTCTTCCCCCGCCGCGAGCCGCCGCCGTCGCCGCGTGATTGACTTGTTTCCCTCTCGTCGAGTTACATTGCTTTTCTCCCATTGTCGCGCCAAACAGTCCCATTCAATCGCTGTTGATTCCGGCTCATTGTTCGTCACGCCTGTTTGCCCGCGTAATTTCGCGCGAGTGCGAAATTTAAATTCCCTGGACAAAAAAACTAGCTGCTCGGACGAAGCAACATAAAGAAAAAAAAAAAAAAAAGAAAAAAACGCTCCCCGACTTTTTTCCAAACACCGCAGCCTTTTCTCCTCCCGGTTTACGCGCTTTAATGCAAGTAATCCGCAGACGCGTCTGCCGGCTTATCTCGCGCGCCAGTTTGACGTCTCTATTAGGGTTTTCGATAATTTATGACTCTCATTGTCGATTAACGCGCCCGGGGTGTGTGGGTCGCCGCCGTCGATAGTGGTAAAAAAAAAGAGTGGGAGCTCGAGAGAGAGAGAAAAAAGGGGTTGCGGCGCCCGCCGGCACAAAAGGGCACGCGCGACACGCTCTCGTTTTTTTTTTTTGCCCGGACGAGGGGGTGGCGGCGTTTACGATGGGCCCGCGCAACCCCATCTGATTCATCGAATCGGCCTAATGACACGACTATTTGACGTTTAGCCCGGCGACGCGCGCCCCGCTCTCCTAAGGCTTACAACGCGTTCACGTGACTCTAACGTCGCCCTGATGTACGATTTTAATACGTTAGCTATGCTTGCTTCAATTGTAAATAAATTTGATTTTTTTTTTTTCATGAGAAGGAGCGCATCTATTTTGTACGCTTGTTTCTTTGTTGTGGACAAAAAGAATGATTTTCTCAATAAACCAGATATCATAAATGGACTCAGATTTAGAGCAAACTGACAACAAATTGTACAACATTTTGCAATTTGCTCTAAATCTGAGTCCGTTTATGATATCTGGTTTACTGGGTTTGAGTATAAAAATTTTCACGCTAGTAATAGTATTTGATTGTTACCGACAGCAATAACAAAAGACAAAGTAATTCAAACGGCATTATTATAATTTGCCTTAATTCACGTTCAAATATAATTGAATAATTAATAATGACCGAATAATCTAAACCTATTAGTTTAGCTTTAATCTAGAACAAAGTAATTAATTAATTAATTACAATTCATGATTATTGTTTGCGTACGCGGTTATTTCTAAGATTATGAAATTATCCTTGTTATTGCAAGTCGTTTAGAAATCGTACGCCCGCGATCTAAAAGTGCAGCGCATCAGAAAGCAAAGTCAACGATTAATGTCCGTTACTTTTTCCCATGTAACGGCCAACTGACTTGGCCGCAGGGGGTGTCAGAAGTGGATCCCACCTGTTGACTTTCCGCAGCGCGACTTCGTGCAGCTCACAAATTTCTTATTCGTCCGTAGATTAGCATAATACTGGGACCGTGTGTGCCTCGCCAACTTTGACGATGAGAACTTTTAAAATTTATTTTAATGATTCTTAAAACCATTCCGCGTGTTGTCATCCAAATGACCCCGCTTTTAAATATAGACTAATGTTCACTAGTGGAGGTTCCGTCTCATCAAAAATTCTTAACTTTCGTCTAGTAAAAATGGCAATACACGGAGAGGATTTTTCCATTAAAAAAATTAGTATAATAACCAGCAAATTTTACTATAGTTGTACTAAATATTACTATAGTTATATTAAATTTTACT